>CAUYPK010075030.1:0-19903 GCA_963574355.1 Loris lydekkerianus
TTTTGGGTATATATTTTTATTTTTGAAATTTACCAGTGGCTGCTGCATTTTCCACCTCGGCTTATACTCGAGTCACTAAGTTTTCCCAGTTTTTAGGGTAAAATTAAGGGGGTTGGCTTATACTCGAGTATATATGGTACTCATTTGTGGGTTTTCTTCCCCACTTTTTTTTTTTTTATTTATGGAGTTCATGGCCCCTCTATGTTGAAGCCTGCAGACATCTCTAAACTCTGTGTTACCAGACTAATTTTAACTTACCAGGAAAATTCAGTTGTTTCAAATTGGTAGAAATCTATCCCTGATGTAGACTGTGCTGGGCATTCCTGGAAAAGGCAGGGTATTTCCCACTCACCTGGGAAATGCCTGCTGTTCTCTGCAGACCAAGGCATTGGAAACAGTCATGATGCCCCTGTAAATAAGATGGAGAAATGGGAGTGAATCCTGGGAAGTTGGGTGCAATTGTTAGCGATGGGACAGCCAGTCAGACCCAAGGAGGGTAAACTGTTAGCCCGGAGGCTGACAGTGGTAAGCTGAAGCGCTGCCCCTCCCCTGCCCTGATTTTAGCATTTCTGTCAATAACTCAGATGAGTTGTATCCAGAATGCAAGTATCCTCATAAGCAGAAGCTGCAGTCCTGCCAGCCATGGTGGCTCCTGTCTGTACTCCTGGTGCTCTGGGCAGCCAAGGCAGGTGGGTCGCTTGAGCTTGGGAGTTCAGGACCAGTCTGAGCAAGAGTGAGAACACATCTCTAAAAGAAAAGAAAAAATAGCCAAGTATTGTGGCAGGCACCTGTAGTCCCAGCTACTTGGGAAACTGAAGCAGAACGATTGCTTGAACCCAAGAGATTGAGGTTGCTGTGAGTCATAATACCACAGCACCCTACCCAGGGTGACAGTGAGACTGTGTCTCAAAAAAAAAAAGGAAGCTATGGTCCTGTCTTCCTTGGTGCTAACAGGCCACATTCAGAAAATAATACTAATTTGTCAATTTTTAGCTACTCTCCATCAGTCCCCCTTTCTGAAAACACCATCGCCCAACCTTGATAGGGTGGGGAATCCAGGACGTGATCCCCACAGCAGTAGCCTGTGGCTCCCCAGCAGAATCCCCTGGGAATGAACAGTGCAAAGAAGGGGAAAGGGCAGGAGGCAGCACGTTGTCTTCCTTTTCTTTTTCCTGGGACTCTGAACAGTGAACATGGGGCTTCTGGATTTGTCCTTCTGCATCTCATCTGTATTTTGTTGTTTCATGTTTTCTCTTTTACCTTAGGTTCTAGGAGATTTCCTCTTTTAGGATTCTTTTGAACATTTTATTAAAGCTGTCATGTGTTTTTTTTACTTGCTCAAGTTCAGAGCTATCAGCTTTCATATTTTTAATCTCTAGTTGCTTCCTCTTGTTCTCTGATTATTCTTTCTTCAAATTAACCTATTTTGGTTTTATAAAATCTTTCTTAAACCTCTTTTTTTTTGAAGTTTTTGGCTGGGGCCAGGTTTGAACCCAGCACCTCCAAAATATGGGGCCGGTGCCCTACTCCTTGAGCCACAGGTGCCGCCCTCTTAAACCTCTTCAAATCAAAATTTCTTCTATTCCCTGATAATCTTTTTTTCTACCATAGTTTGCTGTTCATGTCTGCATATCCTGATCTTCCTCTCTCAAGTTGCAGGTGCTGGTAACATCCTGGTGATCTGCGCTTATCTGTCCATATTTAAGAAAGATGCACCAGGCTCAGGGCCTGTAGGTCAGTGGTTAGGGTGCTGGTGGCTTCAAACCTGGCCTGGGCCTGCTAAACAACAATGACAACTACAACAACAACAAAAAAAAATAGCCGGCCATTGTGGTGAGCACCTGTGGTCCCAGCTACTTGGGAAGCAAGAGAATCACTTAAGCCCAAGAATTGGAGGTTGCTGTGAACTGTGATGTCACAGCACTCTACTGTGGGTGACAAAGTGAGACTCTGTCTAAAAAAAAGAAAAAAAAGAAAGAAAGATGTAGTCCCAGCTACTTAGGAGACAAGGCTAGAAGATGACCTGAGCCCAGTCCAGGCAACCTAATGAAAAACAAAACAGAACAAAAACAAAAAACAGGGGGCAGGAGTGTACTGTGTAAGTGGGTGGCTTCTTCCCAGGGAGAATCTGATGGTTCCTCTGGGCATGGGCTGAGCGAGGGTGTTTAGAAGTCATTTTTAGGCTGAGGACACTTGATCTCCCAGAACCACCTTGGGACTTTACTCTGGCGTGACAAGTTGATGACTAAAAGGCTTTGGTTCTCTGGCATGGATTAATTTCTTTTCTTTCTTTTTTTTTTTGGGACAGAGTCTCACTTGGTTGTCCTAGGGTTGAGTGCCGTGGCCTCATAGTTCACAGCAATCTCAAACTCTTGGGTTCAAGTGATCCTCCTGCGTTACCCTCTCGAGTAGCTGGGACTATAGGTACCCAGCATGACTCCTGGTTAATTTTAGAGACAGGGTCTCGCTCTTGCTTAGTCTGGCCTCGAACTCCTGAGCTCAGGCAATCTGCATACCTCAGCCTCCCAGAGTGCCAAGATTACTGGTGTGAGCCACCGGGCCAGGCCTGGATTAATTTCTTTAGGGAAGAGCTGTCAAGGACATGTTTGTTCACTTTTGCCTGAGGGTTAGCCAGCTGCTTGTACTTGTTGGTATGTGTACAAGGGCGTGAGGGTGGGGAGAGTGGGGGTAGAGAAAAGCGGGTGGGGACAATTGATCCACCCTCAGAGTTTTCCCTTCCCACAGGCTGCCAGCAGCAGCCCTGTAGCCTGTTGTCTGCTAATCCTCTCCCATCAGTCTTCTGGTGTCCAAAGAGGGGCTCTCTCATCCCTCTGTGTCCTCACTTACCTTGGCCTCTAGATACAGTTTTATTCCTTTTTATATCTGTTCCTTTAACATGAAGGGTCACGGCAGAGAAAGCATATCTATTCACTAATAAAAATTGAAAAAACACATTTAGTGTTTGTTATTCCACAAGTGATATTTAATACTGCTAGCAAAGAACTGTAAATTAATGTATTCTTTCCACTAAAGTAAATAATTTATTTTTGTTGTTTAAAGAAGTATGTAAGTAGATCAGGCACGGTGGCTCACGCCTGTAATCCCAGCACTCTTAAGAGACTGAGGCAGGTGGATTGTCTGAGGTCACAGGTTCGAGACCAGCCTGACACAGAGCAAGACTCTGTCTCTAAAATTATCCAGGTGTTGTGTTGGGTGCCTGTAGTTCCAGCTACTCGGGAGGCTGAGACCAGAGGATCACTTGAACCCAAGAGGTTGCGGTGAACTGTGATGCCACAGCACTCTACCCAGGGTAACAAAGTGAGACTCTGTCTCCAAAAAAAAAAAAAGTATATAATATACAAAAACATGTTCCTCACACAAAGGCAAATACAACAGCATGTGCGCTGTGAAGGGGAAATGGCTTTTCCTCCTTTGTCTTTCTTACCCCAATTCTTCGAGGTCCCTAGGAGCTGTTAATTGTGTGTGTACCCTTCCCAACCATTGGGAGTGGATTTGTGTACCCACAGTCCATCTCATCTGTCTGATTATCAATCTATCTTTTTCATTTAGATGGGATTAAATTTTATGTGTTGTTTTGGAAGCTTTTTATTTTCATTTGGTCATACGCCTTAAATAGTTTTTGATGTTAGTTGATGTAGAATTATCATTCTTTCTCTTGCTGGTTAGCATTTAAGTAGTTTGCAGTTTTTCTTTTTCTAAAAAGGCAAAAGCTATTACTTTTTTGTTTCATTGACATTTAGGACACTTCCCACACAATTTGAGAAATACTTGTCTTATCTGTAAAGAATCCTAGTGGGGCTTGGTGCCTGTGGCTCAAGCAGATAAAGCGCCAGCCACATACACCTGAGCTGGCAGGTTCAAATCCAGCCCAGGCCTGCCAAACAACAATAACAGCCGCAACCAAAAAATAGCCCAGGTATTGTGGCAGGTGCCTATAGTCCCAGCTACTTGGGAGGCAGAGGCAAGAGAATTGCTTGAGCCCAGGAGTTGGAGGTTGCTGTGAGCTGTGATGCCACGCACTCTACCCAGGGTGACAGCTTGAGGCTCTGTCTCAAAAAAATAAAAAATAAAAAATCCTAACGAAATTGAATAGATCATATATAACATATGATAATATTCAGAAGTGTGTTTTAAATATCAATCAAATGAAATACTAAAACTTTTTTTGTTTAGTTTCAATAGAGTTGGGGGTACACCTTGAATTCTGCTACATGTATTTATATTGTGTAGTGGTGAGGTCTGGGCATTTTGTGTACCCATCACCAAACAGGTAATTTTTGATCCCCACCCCCTCCACCTTCCCCATTTTAAGTCTCCAGTGTCCTGGTGTAGCTATAGCTTTGCTCCCACATACACATGACAATGTGCAGCAATTAATTTTCTGTTACTGGGTTATTTCACTTAGGATTATGGCCTCCGGTTCCATCCAAGTTGCTGCAAAAGCCACTGCTCCCCCCTGTCCTGGGCTGAGTCTGCTCCCCCCTGTCCTGGGCTGAGTCTGCTCCGTGGGTCACACTGTTATACACATTCTATGTGTTCACTCCACAGTTGGTGAACACCTAGGTTGATTCCGTGTCTTTGTGACTATGAATTGTGCTGTGAGAAACATACAAGTACAGGTATCTTTTTAAAATTATGATTTGTTTTCCTAAAACTTCTTTATTAAAATTCTTGTAGCTTGGCACTTATAGCACAGTGGTTATGGCACCCACCACATACACCGGGGTTGGCAGGTTCGAACCTGGCCTGGGCCTGCTAACAACAATGACAATTGCAACAAAAAAATAGCCGGGCGTTGTGGTGGGCGCCTGTAGTCCCAGCTACTTGGGAGGCTGAAGCAAGAGAATCGCTTAAGCCCAAGAGTTGGAGGTTGCTGTGAGCTGTGACTCCACAGCATTCTACTGAGGGGGACATAGTGAGAGTCTGTAAAAAAAAAAAAAAAAAATTATGTTATCCTGTCCCACTTCATTGATGGAGTGGAATCAAATTTATTTTGCTCGGAGTTAAGGAGACTAGCTAATTTGCATTTCTTCTCTCAAATATATTCATAACAAATACTCAAGTTTAAAATATCCTTGTTTCTTCCCTGTTGTGTTTTTCCAACCATCTCCTGCCTATTTTTCTTAGTTTATTCTCCATGCTCTGAACTCTTCCTTTATCATTCTTTTTGTTGTAAATCTTGAAACTGGAATCAGTTTAACATCAAGGAGACCTTTAGGATGTTAATTTCCAGATGAATCTCATTAAAAAAAATAGGAACATTGTCAACAAAAACACACATTTTAGGACCCAGATCCATACCCTCTGCGGAGAGAGGTGAAGTCTCCACTGTTGAAGAGCAGAAGTCCTTTATATGGCCAGTTCTGGCAGGTCTTTATATTGTTCCACACCAAAAGATGCTGAGAGTTCTGGAGGGTAGCACTGAATTTCACTGGCTATGTAGAAGGGTGAGTTTACTTCCCATTTTCACAAATCTTCATCTGCAGAAACCTGGCGTGCACCAGGCCTCCTTCTGCAGGTCTGGATCAGAACTCCACCTCACACTCTGCTTTCAACAACAAAGCTAACTGGCATGGAGCACTTAACTTTGTAACCACTGTATTAGTTTATATTCATTGTCTCATTTAACCCTCAAAACATTCCCATACGGTTGGCCCTGATGGGAAAACCGAGGCCGCGCGAGGCCGCGCGGGGTTGAGTTGCTTGCTGAAGCAGCACAGTACTTCAGAGCAGCGAGAGAGCTGCCCACACACCAGGCGCCCCTGGCGCCAAAGTCTGGATTTCAACCTCTCTGGTACACATCCACCTCTTATCCAGAAGACCCTCTAGAGCTGATTTGAAATGCTCGGCAGGGTACCTGACACACTGTAAGTGCTCAGAAGCAGTTCGGTGTCCTGATCACTAGCGGGCTCTGCCAGGAATGTACATGGGGTGCTCTGGAGTTCTTGGGACCGGCCTTTCACCTGACCCAGTCTGTAGCTCAGGCAATGCACAGATCCATCCAGTAAGGTGAACAGTGTAGTGTAGAGGCAAATAAATTGAAGTTAATTAAAAGCAACAATATATGGCATTTATTTTCTAAATGGCAGAAAATTAACCCCAAAAATCTTCACCTCCAATTTCCAATAATGACTGCACCTGTGTTAAACACACTCGTCAGGTGGTAACTCAAATTGTTACCTGGCAGGTGCCCCAGAAACTTTCTTATTTTTTTGGATCTAATTCTGAGCAGTCATTCCAGGACATATTAATTGATGAACATGAAAGTAAACACTGCAACTAGGAATTTTAAGTATAAATTCAGTTGCCTGTTGGGCATGTAATCAATGACCTTTGTCCTGTTGTCCTCAGAGGGAGGGCTGTTTTGGTCTCAGGGTTATTTCTTCCAGAAGGCTGGACTATAGTGGGTTTGCCTTTGAGGGTCCCATCTGTCCACCCAGCTCCTAGGGACGTCCTCACCTTCACTGTGGGTTGTTCCAGGCAAGTGATGGAGGAATTAGCAGGCTGGCCTGGACTGACTCTCAGAGCCTGAGCCAGCTGACACCTGCCACTTAGGTTTCCAAGGAGCCAAGCTGTCCCCACTCACACATTGCTGATGCACTTGTGGCTAAATGCAGTGCGGTCAGGACCCTGGGCCAGATTCAGGGCAGGAAATAGAATGCCGCCTCCATTGCCAGGGAAACCATGGCCGTGTGCACGATATAAACTGAGGCCAGGGGAAAGCTCAGAAGGACGGCAGCAGAGGAGGGGAGGCCAGAGGGCAGCTCGCATGGGTGTTGTCCTGGGTTACACCCGGTGAAAAGTTACTTAACTGCCCTGTGTAAAATGGAGGCAGCAACATTCACCCATCTCCCTGGAGACTGTGAATGTTTCTGACGGACCAGTTGGGACCCATGGATGGACAGTGGTGTGTAAGTGCAGATGACAAACTTGCTGTGTGACTGTGTCTCAGCGGGGCAGTAGGAGCATGTAGATCTGAAAACACTTTTAGAATCTGGCAAAGCAAGTAGACAATATGGAAGGGGGTCTTCTCTCGGTTTAAGGTGCATGGATTTGTGTTTGGTTTGGGGAACTGTGCATGTAATTCAGACTTCAGAACTTTTATCACCTGTCACTGTGAGCCGTGATGCAGATACTCAAATCATTTGAAATTGGTATGGTTAGTGATTGTTCCCAAATGTTGCCAACTTTGTGTTATAAATTTCCAAATTGTGCTCACCTTGGTGGGCTGCATACTAAAATTGGGACGATACAGGGAGGATTGGCATGGCCCCTGCACAGCATGGCAGGCAAATTCATTAAGGGTTCAATGTCTTTTTAAAATTCCCAAATTAATTCTACTGTGTAGTTTAAGAGTTGTACATGGAGTCTGGAAACATTTCTTCCAAGTTGGATGGGGAATCTGTTTCAAAAACAAAGCACAAAGAGGAAGGGAAGGGTTGCTCCTTCTCTAGGGGATTTGTTGTTTCTGAGGCGTCCACCGGAGTCTGTTAAATTTATGTGCTTTCTGTTCATTTAAGGCTCAGCAATTGACCTCAGACCTCCCTGCAAGGCTATTAAATGTTGTTTTCTGTCAACGGGGGTCCCCAGAGAGTCTATTGGTTCTTGGTTAATTAAACCTCTCTCCTGTGCATATTCCTGTCTAAAATAATTCCTGTGGGAATGACAATTATAAGAAAACAAAGTTTTGTTGGATAACACAAATTATATACTTAGTTTTGTTTAGGTTTTTTGGCCAGGAATCAAACCTGGGCCAACTGCTTGGAAAGTATATACTTTGTTTAAAAAAAAAAAAGTTAGGAAAAAGATAAAAATGAAGTATAGAAAATAAAGATCCTTGGCAGTGGCCGTAGCTCAGTGGGTAGGGCGCCGGCCACATACACTAAAGCTGGAGGGTTCGAACCCAGCCCAGTCCAACTAAAACAACAATGACAACTGCAACAACAGCAACAAAAAAATAGCTGGGAGTTGTGGTGAGCACCTGTAGTCCCAGCTACTCGGGAGGCTGAGGCAAGAGAATCGCTTAAGCCCAAGAGTTTGAGGTTGCTGTGAGCTGTGATGCCACAGCTCTCTACCCAGGGTGACAACTTGAGACTCTGTCTCAAAAAAAAATAAATAAATAAATAAAAAGATCATTTATTATTCTCCTATGAGGAATTAACCATACTGGTGTACATGTATATTTTAAACAAAAATGGGGTTCTGATGTATGTACTTGTTTTATGACATGCTTTTGGTGTGACATCTTCACCTGTTGGATGTGGGAAGAGCATCCTGGAAGCTGAGAGTCTTCTGGGGAGGTGTCCTGCTTTTGCTGCTGACCTGGAGGGTACGGGGATGAGGGCCTCAGAGGGAGTAGCAGGGATGCTGCCCCGTGCCCTTAGTGCCCTTGGACTTTGGCAACAGGACACATTCTAGAAGTGGTAACCACCTGCTGACCGGAGCTTCTGTGTGGAGTCCTGGCCAGGCCCATCCACCCCCCTTTCCATCTTATTATTTATTTATTTATTTATTTATTTTTTTTTTTTAGAGACAGAATCTCACTTTATCGCCCTCAGTAGAATACCAACGCGTCACAGCTCACAGCCACCTGCAATGCCTGGGCTTAGGCAATTCTCTTGCCTCAGCCTCCCAAGTAGCTGAAACTAGAGGTGCCCGCCACACTGCCCGGCTATTTTTCGTTGCAGTTTGGCCGGGGCTAGGTTTGAACCTGCCACCCTCCGTATATGGGCCTTAGCCCTACTCACTGAGCCACAGGTGCCACCCCTGGCTAATTTTTCTATTTTTAGTAGAGAGAGGGTCTCGTTCTTGTTCAGGCTGGTCTCGAACTCCTGAGCTCAAGTGATCCTCCCGCCTTAGCCTCCCAGAGTGCTGGGATTACAGGCATGAGCCACTGCACCTGGCCAGTTTCCCCCTTATCTTGATCTAAATGTCTCGGCCTAATTGTCCTGATCTATTCTCTTAAGGATCCTCCTGCTGAATCAGCTGGGCCTCCTTGGATAACCTCCTGTCCTCGCACCATCACTGCCACTGTCAGGCTCCACCTGGGCCCGTTTACTCTGTGTCCTCACCAGAACTGCATTTCCCCAACCTCAGTAAGGATTACCCATCCTTTAAGGCTCAGCTCAAGTCCCATTTCCTCTGAGAAGTCCCTCTCAATTTCTTTGCCTCCTGAATTAGCTGGCACCATGTGGCTGAGTTTCACCAGACAGGTGACCACAGATGCCTACCCTGGCCACTGTGCCTTTCCAACGCAGTGTTCCCGATGATCATTTATACCCTGCAGCAGACATGTTTCCAAACCATCCTTCTATCCTTACCTTTCTCTGCATCCTGAGGCTGCCCCCTGAGGGGCCTGTCACCCCATAAGCCCCAGTGGCTTTTCAGTGTCTCTTTCCCCTTTTTCCTTTCTCTCACCCCTGGGACTTTTTACCCAGATTAAGCACGTCTGCCCCAGTGCACCTCCCAGCTATGAATTCTTCAGATTTGACACCAAAACATCCTGCATCTGGGTTCTCCTCCAAGGGCTGGAGTAGCTGAGGGGAAATTATTTGAGCAGATTAAGATAAAATTCTTTTTGTCAGGTGTGGGGAGCACTGGAAACACTGGTGTGTTGTACAGCTTCGCCCCCTCCTTCTCTTGTCCTTTGTGCCTGGCAGTTAGCCCCTGTCCCACTTCCTCTGTCCTGCCGTGTTAGCCTCACTGCCATCTAGACTGTCCAGGTGTCCCAGGACACCGGCAGAGTCCAGAGCTCACAATTGTCTACAGTCAAGGGGTTCTCATAAGACATCACAGTGATGTGCTGAGTGCAGGGTTTGCCTGCGGTCAGGCCGAAGGGTGGGCAGCGCAGTGTGTTGGCAGGGAGCTGGGTGGCCTCCTTCCAACTTGCAAAGATACAATTATGTTTTCTAAACTGGCAGCTGGCAAATTCAGAGACAGAAACAAAGTCAGGTTCTAGATAGAAAACAGAACGTTTTAATTAGACCACTTCCAGATGTGAGTAAATGCTGGCATCTGCTGCCTGCAGTTAAACCCAGGTTCTCATGCTGACTGTAGAAAGTACCTTCATCACTCCAAGACTCAGTTTACTTGTCTATAAAATGGGGATAATAGTTTCTTCCTCCTCGAGTTGTTATTTGGAGCAAATAAAGTAATTTGTGTAAGGCTGTAGCCCAGTGCCTGGCTTAACAAATACTCATGTTTTAGTTTTTCCCGTGTGTATGTTACTGCTCAGTGAATGAATGAATGCTGATCTGGATTTGGCTCCTAAAGGCGTTCTCTAGGATTTTCAGGCTAATTTCATCTGACTTTGCTTAAGCAGAGAACAATTTGACTAGCTATGCAGGAAAGGAAGAAATGAAATAAAGAGGCTTCAGCTGGGGTGGGATGCTGTGTACAGAGGACAGTGAGATCCCGGGAGCAAGGGCAGCTGCCACCTGATAGCTGGCAGGGATGTGCCCATGTCCAGGCAAGGTTTTCATGAAGTTATTATCTCCCTCTCTGCTTCTTCAGAGAGAAAAGCTTGATTTGGGTTTTACTCCTGCTGAGACTCATCATGTCAGGACTGTGACTGTTGCTTCATTGTCTTTCTGGGGGGCCAGGATGAGACAAGTCATAGACATTTTAACTAATATGGATATCTGAGCATCCCTGCTCCTTGGGCCTCACCACCTCCTCAGACCCCTGTCAGGGCTGAGCTGGTGGAAGGTAGCCCAGTCTTCTCCCCGCCAAACACACATCTCTCAACCCCCAGAGCAGGGAGGAGGTTCCATAGTCACTCGAAGGATAACAGTTTTACCACTTGGTCTATCTCTGCCATTGACTTGCTGTCAGTGGTAACGATAGTGTCCTTCAGAAAGTCCCTTCCTCTTTCTGGGCCTCAGCATCTACGGACTAAGAGAAATGACCCTGAGAGGCCCTGAGAGGCCTCCTGTGGCGGAATGGGGTCAGTTCTGAACATGGGGTTGGGAATTCTGTCTCTATAACTTCCTGATTTTGTGGTCTTATGTGAGCCACTTAAGTTCTCTATATTCTTCTGCTCTATAAAATGGGGATGAAGAAAAGTAATCTACCCATAGGTCTGCAGTGTGTTTTAAGTTAGGCATGGCAGCTAAAGTCTGTGAGCTGATACTATAAAGCCTGCAGCCCACTCTCCTGTCACTGCTGGTGAGGCCAGGTAAGCTGGGTCCTGAAGTGCCCTGGAGGCCGTCCCTAGGGCATCTGGGAAGATCTAGCAAGCTTCCTTGGCAGGGAGCCTCCTCTTCCCTCACTGCAGCCACCCCAGGCTTTCAGCACTTTGCACCACTTCATTGTTTCCTAAGTGTAGGCAGTCCTTGAGTTACAAACGCCTGACTTTTGCACTTATGAATGGAGGCCGTTACAGTAAGTCCCTGAGTTGTAAGCATCTGACTCATGTACACCTTGGCTTGGAGGTTATTACAGGCAGTAAGTAAATGTACATGTTCCAATTTATATACAAATTCAACAAACCTACAGAGCCAGTCTCATGTGTAACCCAGGCACTGCCCATAGTTTTATATGGAGAGGAAATAATTGGACCCACTAGCCTGGAGGTGACTGGCCAAGCCACCTGCCGCTGACCAGGACTCCCCTCCGTCCTGAGGAGCTACCTGAAACTAAGGGCTCCCAGATTGGACCCCGGGCCCCTGTACTGCCCTGGCACTCCTTCCCTTCCTTCCTCCTCCGCCCAGGTGGTGTTTGTTTCACCGTGGGGCACTTTGCTAAGTGATGCAGGAAGTAGGCCTCTGGGAGGCAGATAGGGCCTAGTAAAGCTGATAACCAAGTGTGGCCTCTGGATGCCTCTGGGGCCTGGGACAGGGTTGGAGATAAGAGGAAATGCCAGGCTTATCTCTACTGCCTGAGTTCTTCCAGAGAAGTTACCCTGACCAGCCAGCCCACCTCATTCTCAGCGCTCCACGTAGCTGGGCAGCATCCATCTCCGGGCAGAGTAAATGCAAAGTTGGCACAGCCCAGAAGCTACAAAATGGGAACTCTGTGCCCCAGCCCAGCACTGTGAGGCCCCAGCACCAGAGGCCAGCAGCGGGCATCAGATTACAGCCAGATATTCATGGTAAGGGCCGCTCGGGGCCGGTGTGTTTTAAAGTAGGAACCCAGAAACAATTGGTAGGATCACAGGACTAAGGGAGCCCTGGTGACAATCATTTCCCAGACCTGGGTCCTCCGGGACCCAAAAGATCAGTTAGCAGAAAGCTTTGGTTCATGGGTGCAGTGTGGGGATGGTCAGCTTGTGCCTTTCCCATGCAGGGTTTTGAGGGCAGACAGTGCCCAATGGCAGCTACCCCTGAAGTTGTCCTCACTAAATGCTGCGTGGTGTTCTGAAGTTCTTTTTTATCTGTTTTCCTTTCTCAAGTAAGCTTGGCTTATCAGAAGGCATGTCTGCATTTTCTGAGCACACACCAACTAAGGGTGTATGTGGAGAGGTGGCCTGGGCTGGGCCAGGGGTCTGGGGTGCTGGTTTGGGATTGAGAAGCTGTCCATTCTTTCTGCTTCTGTTTGTTTTTTGCAGTTTTTGGCCGGGGCTGGGTTTGAACCCGCCACCTCTGGCATATGGGGCCAGCGCCCTACTCCGTTGAGCCACAGGCTCCGCCCTTCTTCTTCCTGCTCCTGTCTCTAGCCCAGAAGGAGGTGGCTGAGCACAATTCTGCCTCCTTGGGTTGGTCATCTCAGGCAGAAGCAGGAGAAGTGAGGTTAGCATTAGTGGTGGTGGGTGTAATCACTACCACTTCAGGGCTCCAAGTGCAGGCTGTGTGCTGAGGGCTCCCTGTGGGTTTGCACTTTGATAATGAGCCCCCGTGGAGACAGGAGAGCTGTGTGCAGAGTGGCTAAACACCAGGTGTGCAGACCCCACACAGCATTTTGTGGAAAGTAGAAAAGAGCTTCTTTTTCTTCTTCTTTTTTTTTTTTTTCTTTTTGAGACAGAGTATCACTATGTCACCTTGGGTAGAGTGCTGTGGCGTCACAGCTCACAGGAACCTCAAACTCTTGGGCTTAAGCGATTCTCTTGCCTCAGCCTCCCATGTAGCGGGGACTACAGGTGCCTGCCACAATGCCTAGCTATTTTTTTAGTTGCAGTTGTCATTGTTGTTTGGCAGGCCCAGGCTGGATTCAAACCCGCCTCCTCTGGTGTATGTGGCTGGTGCCTTAGCTGCTTGAGCTATAGATGCTGAGCCAAATTTTTACAGTTTAATACATATATTTTTAATTTCCAAGGCTTCTTTTTAGAATTTTATGGTTTTTTGTCCTCAACATCCTTTTACTTTTTAGTGAATGGGATAGAGTAGCCTGCGAATGACAGCCTTTTGAAACTTCTCTCTGTGTCGCATTTTCTCTGTTTCCTCTGTGATCATGTTTCTGTTTATTTGCTTGGGTCTCCCCTTTTCATACCAGGTGACCCTTTTTTGTGTGTATTTCAGAATAAGGTACTAAACATTGGGTAAGTGGTTGAGGCTGGTTAACTCCCTGGCTTTGCTGAGGATGACGTATACAGAGCTGTTGTGCTGCTGACCACTGAGTTTCTCCAGAAAAAGACTGTGATCTCCAGGGAGGGCAGAATCCAAAACACAGGGTGTCGAAAAGGAGGGGAGCTACTGTTTGGGGTGGACCCCTGTCCTGTTTCCCCAGTGGGGCCCACTTGATTCTCTGGGGTTCTGTGCAGAAAACTGGCTCTCTGTTGGCTGGGCTTGCTTTCATGCTGGGTTGGGCGCCCCTGTTCCCTTTCTTAATTCCCCAGTTACTGCTCCTCCAAAAGCTTTTTTTTTTTTTTTTTTTCTTCTGAGACAGAGCCTCAAGCTGTTGTCGCCCTGGGTAGAGTGATGTGGCATCACAGCTCACAGCAACCTCTAAAACCTGGGCTCAAGTGATTCTCCTGCCTCCATCTCCCAAGTAGCTGGGACCACAGGTGCCCGCCACAATACCTGTCTATTTTTTGGTTACAGCCATCATTGTTGTTTGTCAGGCCTGGACTGGATTCGAACCTACCAGCTCAGGTATAGGTGCCTGGCACCTTAGTCGCTTGAGCCACAGGTGCTGAGCCCTCCAATAGCTTTTCATCTTCAGAAATTGATCAGTAATGCTCACTTGCCAGTGGCTTGTCTCCTGTGCACCTTGTCATTGAAGGTGTGTGTTTATTTTCTTCCCTTACTGCCATGTTGATCAGGCCTCTGGAGGGCACGGAGGTGAATGCAGAGGTCAGTCCCTCCACAAGAGTTGGAATCTTTTTTTTTTTTTTTTTTTTTTTTTTGACAGAGTTTCACTTTATGGCCCTTGGTAGAGTGCTGTGGCATCACACAGCTCACAGCAACCTCCAGCTCTTGGGCTTGGGTGATTCTCTTGCCTCAGCCTCCCGAGTAGCTGGGACTACAGGCACCTGCCACAACACCCAGCTATTTTTTTGTTGCAGTTCACTGGGTTTGAACCTGCCACCCTCGGTATATGGGGCTGGTGCCTTACCAACTGAGCCACATGCGCCGCCCGGAGTCGGAGTCTTGATATTATTATTATTTATTATTATTATTATTATTTTTGCAGTTTTTGGCCGGGGCTGGGTTTGAACCCACCACCTCCGGTATATGGGGCCAGCACCCTCCCTACTCCTTTGAGCCACATGTGCCACCCAGTCTTGATATCATTTTAAGATAAGGGTGTTGTCATCCTCTTTCTACCCCTGGTCCCTGGACCGTACGGTCACCAGAGGACCAGGGAAATGTCTTAGGGTTCAGCCCACACCACCCCCACCCAGGGCAGAGGTCAGCCTCAGCCGCCCTGTCCTGCCCCAGGAGAGATGAGGCTTACTGGATTTGCTGCTCTGTGTGTTGGTCCAGTTCTTCTCTGGTCTTCATTCTCTTGGCGTGAGGGGTGGAAGACCTCCTCTGTCCACTGGTCCCCACTGCCCAGAAAGAATTGCTGGTGAGGCTTGCTACATGCTGTTCATGGGGAGAGTTGGGGAGAACCCCCTGGTTGACTGCAGGAAACCTGCACTCATGGATGTCTGCACTGTGGGCTGAGGGACAGAGGGACTCAGAGCTGTTCCCCCTGCTGCTGCTTCTCTTCAAGAACTTCGTCAGTGTGCTCCGCGCCCCTTCCTAGAGGGCTTCAGGCTGAACATCCAGGGAGATCAGGGGTCCTGCTCTGTTCTGGAAAGGTCTGGCTCCTCCCAGCTCTGTTTGCAGGAGTTTCCCAGTGGTCAGCCTGGCTCATGCATCCTGCTGTTGTCTCCTTAGCTTCTCCCTCTGATGCAGAAAATCCAGCGCATGCCTGGTGGTCCTCACCCCTGGGGTGTGCTGACTGGGCCTGTTCTGCCCTCAGGGAGCTTCCAGTTGATTCCAGAACAGTGGTGGCTCACACCTGAGGCTCCCAGCAGATGAGCTACTGCAAGCTTGTTGCTCAGGGAGACCCTGCCAATTCTTTTGTAATTTAGATAATTCACTTTTAATAGAAATATGTGTTGTGGCCATTTGTTTCCTTTGGGTTCCTTTGGACTTTTTAAGACATCTTTCCAGGATTTAATAACCCAGACTTGCCTAGGAGCTTACTGCTCCAGAGATTTCCACTGTAGCAGTGATAACAAGCTGGGCTGCAGGGACCTTCAGAGAGGCGTCAGGCTGAGTTAGACCTCCAGAGATTTCTCTAGGCAGCCCACTCCCCAAGTTTGATCCAGGGAAATACTGATTCCCTGGTCACATGAAGACTTCTTTTCTGTGGTGGATGAGGTCCCGAGAGGTGTTCAGTGAATGTCCTGGAGGTGCTGGGGTATAGGGTTGCTGCACACACTTTTTTTTCCAAGGAGATGTTGTTTATATTTGTGCATTTGTTTTAAATCACAGCAACTGTAACAGATCTGTGCTCTTTTGAGCAGGCTCTGGGTCATTCTGCCAACATCATCCAGGGCTGAACTCACAGAAATGGGTTTAAATTTCTCCAGAGGGCTTAGGGGCACAGAGGGACAGGTATGGGGCTGTGCCCAACTATATGTGCACAGCAAGTGTCTTGCACTGGGATTTATCCGTGGCTTAAACAGCAAAACCACCTAACAGTGCTCTTAGATGTCAAATTTCCTGATCAGTTTATTGTAACTGCCTTGACTCAGCAGGGGGAAGAGACAGAGTCTCACTATGTCATCCTTGGTAGAGTGCTGTGGTGTCACAGCTCACAGCAACCTTAAATTCTTGGGCTTAAGCGATTCTCTTGCCCCAGCCTCCCAAGTAGCTGGGAGTACAGGTGCACGCCACAACACCCAGCTATTTTTTGGTTGTAATTGTCATTGTTGTTTGGCAGGCCCTGGGTTTGAACCTGTCACCTCCGGTGTATGTGGCTGGTGCCCTAGCCACTGAGCTACAGGCACCGAACCTGAAGGGGGAAGCTTAGAAGGACACTGAACCCTCTCTCATGGCCCCAGTACCGACCATGGCTGAACCATCCACTGCCAGGAGGTCGTGTACCTGGGTAACCTGGGACCAATTTCCGTCTCTGGGCCTTGCTCTCTCCTGCTGGTGAAACAGGATGTTTGTAGTACCCTAGGGACTCTGAAGTGCCCCTGTGTGCCCCATACATCTGTGCTTGTGCCTACTTGACTCATTAATGTGTCTGTAAAAGATTTCATTAGCATCAAGGGTTTCTGAGGCCAAAATGTTTGCAATCACAGGAAACACAGGCATCACTGCTTTCCAGGCCCTGCTGATTTGTTTCATTTTGGAAATCGAGTATGTGATACCTGCACAGTCATTACTGGGGGAGCAGGGTCTCTAGTAAATGTCCCCCAGAGGACTCTGCAAGGAACATGACCCTCTGGATGGCAATTTTCCAGCACCCAGGCTGTTGTCCCTCAGTTCTATTTTAGGTGACTAGTGACCAAGGGCCCTGTGTGTAGGCGTGCCCGCGCCTCCCCCCAGGAAGTCTAAACACATGTGTTTGTCATCAACAGCATAGAAGCACTCAAAATGTGTTTTTAATTAGCAGAAGCATGAACATTTTCATCATAACAAAAGTCAAAACCTTGTTGAATGCACTTTTTTTGGTTTTGGTCTTGCTTTTTATTATAAATTCAAAGTGTGTGTAGCTTCAGTGCTTTGGGCTTCTGAAGGTCTAGCTCTGTTTCAGAGTCCCTAAGGGGTCCCTGGTGCCCTTGTAGCTTCCCCTTGACAGATTCTTCTAACCTTCAGCTTTAGCTACATGAATCTCTGCCTGCCCTGGACAGATTCTTAAAATACTTGCCCATCAGCAGCTTCTCAAAGAGGAATGTCAAATGCTGCCATGATGTCAAAGGGGCCCCAAAGGGAAGGACCTGGGCCAGACTCACACTTTCACTCACAGCCTTTGGCAGGCTGGGAGATAAAGCAGAGCAAAGGCACAGAGAGAACCGGGTCCTCTGCATCCCTGGACAGACGAGGTGGTCAGTGTAGGTTGGCGCTGCTGGGCAAGGATGTTAGTAACCAAGGACGATGACCTTCCAGACACCACTGCCTAAGTGAGAACCAGAGGTCTGTGGCTCTCTGTTCCCTCACCCTTGCCCTGTCAAGCATTAGGATGTCAGGAGCCTCCCAGGAGAGCCTGGGGCCCGGGGGACTGCCGGCATTGGGCAAGGCCTGCTTTACCAGCATGAACGAGAAGCTTAGCACACTGAGCGAGAAAGTCGACAGACTCCTGCGTTTCCAAGAAGACATCACAGGGAAGCTGCAGGTCCTGGGCCAAGGCCTGGGCCACTTGCAGGGAGGTCTGCACCAGCTGGAGGCTGCCCGCGCGCTGGGCTCAGCTGGGGCCAATGGTGCTCCTTCAGCTGATACTCAGGCCATATGGCCTGAGGTCCTGGAGCTATTGAGGGCTGTGAAGCAGGAGACTTCCCAGCATGGGGCCAGGCTTGAAGCCCTCTGCAGGATGGTGGCAGCCGCCAATAGGACCCTGGCTTTGGAGGGGGCCATATTCCAGAACTCGAAGCTGGTGGATTTCATCGTCCAAGGGAGTGTCCCCTGGAGGGAAGGCAGCCTGGCTGACAGTCCCAAAGAGGTTGGTTCCTGCCTCCCAGCTGGAAAGGAGGTCCAAGGGCTCTGGGGGGAGGCTGGCCAGACAGCCGGTCTCAAGGGGACTGGAGGGATGCTGTCCCTTGCTTGAGCTCCTGTGTGACCTGTTGGTGGGGAAAGGAGAGCTGGAAATGTACAGGGTTTTCAGTCAGGACACTGACTGGCACTCTCCCTAGGGAAAGGAAGAAGCAGTGCCCTGGCTGGGCCTGTGGGCCTGGGCAGCTCTAGGGACCCTAGATGTGGGGCAAGCGGGCAGTTAGGGAGAGGGGGTGTGAGGTCCCAGTGGCTTCTCTTCCTCTCCAGGCTCCTCTCTCAGAGATGGCAGCAGGTAGGGGTGGAGAGAGGTCAGTGTGACCTGATGGAGGCTGTGCTCAGAAACCGAAGCACCGCTTCCTGGTCCCCAACCTTGTGCTTTTTGCCCCAGAGTGGGCAGAGTGGGCAGCTGCCTATGGAGACCTGAGTGTTGACAGTGACCCATGGGGCACTATAGGCAAGAGCTGGAGCCTGGGGTGGAGGTGGCATTTCTGGGAGCGGCTGTTCCCAAGATTGCATAACTAAACTTGCTGGCTAATGGAAGCTTGGCTTCTAAGCAAAGGCAGTGGTGTAGAGGGAACACCCTGTTTGGGAACAGCTAAGGGCCAGCCACTTAGCAGCCCTACCACGTCATAGAGCTGTCATTTCAGATCCTGCAGTTACCACACACCTCTGGCAAGAGAGCAGCTGGGGTGCAAAGGAGTCTGCCTTGACCCTGACACAGGACAGCGGGGTGTGCCTACCCTCCCAGGCCTCTAGGCTAGAGCTGCCCCTGCAGCCCTCCCCTACCTGCCCCGCCCACCCCAGCCCCTGCTGTGTGTGTGAGGCCCAGAGAGCTTGGCCAGCAGGGAAGATGGGGCCCACCGCCCTTAACACTGGTGACCAACTTCAGCTTCACGGAATAAAATTAATCAAATATAGTTGCTCTCCATATGTGCAGGCTCCACTTCTTCAGATTCAATCAATAGCAGATGGAAAACATAATGTGCATGGCCTATGATGGTCATGTGTGTCCTGAGCACGCCCAGACTTCTTCCCTGTCATGGCTCCTGAACAGGACAGCGTAACCATTATTCACACGGCGTTTACATGGTGTTAGGTATTGTAAGTAATCTAGAGACGTTCTAGAGTGTTTGGGAGGATGTGTGTAGGTTATATGCAAAAGCTATGCCCTTTATATCAGGGTGCCTGTAGCTTAGTCAGTAGGGCTCTAGCCCCATACACTGAGGCTGTCAGGTTCAAACCCTGCCTGGGGGCAGCTAAAATAACAATGACAACTGCAACAACAACAAAATAGCTGGGTGTTGTGGTGGACACCGTAGTCCCAGCTACTTGGGAGGCTAAGGCAAGAGAATTGCTTAAGCCCAAGAGTTTGAGGTTGCTGTGAGCTGCAACACCATGGCACTGTACCCAGGGCAACAGCTTGAGACTCTGTCTCAAAAAAAAAAAAAAATCAAGTAGTATAAAGTGTGTACGTCTCCCTCCTATTCCACTCTTGGTCCCCAGGGCAACCAAACTCCCCACACACAGTCACAGACTCCAGGCTTCTCTTCCAGATGAAGACGGTGTCCCTGTGTCTCTGTTTTCTTTGTTTGTTTGTTTCTTTCTTTCTTTTTTATGGTTGGGGATTTATTGAGGGTACAGAGAATCAGGTTACTTTGATTGCATTTGTTAGATGAGGCCCCTCTTATAATTGTGTCCTGCCCCCACGAGGTGTGCCATAGCTGTGACCTCCCCTCCCTTCACTCACCCCCATATCCAATATCCTCATATCAGAATTGAGTACATTGGATTTT
>CAUYPK010075034.1:0-49695 GCA_963574355.1 Loris lydekkerianus
CTCTAAAGAAGACAGATGCACGATCTACAAACACATGAAAAAAAGCTCATCATCCTTAATCATCAGAGAAATGCAAATCAAAACTACTTTGAGATATCACCTAACCCCAGTAAGAGTAGCCCACATAACAAAATCCCAAAACTAGAGATGTTGGCGGGGATGTGGAGAAAAGGGCACACTTCTACACTGCTGGCGGGAATGTACACTAATACGTTCCTTCTGGAAGGATGTTTGGAGAATACTTAGATATCTAAAAATAGACCTGCCATTCGATCCTATAATTTCTCTACTAGGTATATACCCAGAAGACCAAAAATCACAATATAACAAAGACATCTTGTACCAGCATGTTTATTGCAGCCTAATTCATAATTGCTAAGTCATGGAAGAAGCCCAAGTGCCCATCGACCCACAAATGGACTAGCAAATTGTGATACACATATACCATGGAGTATTATGCAGCCTTAAAGAAAGATGGAGACTTTACCTCTTTCATGTTTACATGGATGGAGCTGGAACATATTCTCCTTAGCAAAGTATCTCAGGAATGGAAGAGAAAGTATCCAATGTACTCAGCCCTACAATGAAGCTAAATTATAGCTTTCACATGAAGGCTATAACCCAACTATAGCACAAGACTATGAGGAAAGGGCCAAGAAAGGGGAAGGGAGGGGGGAGGTTAGGGTGTAGGGAGGGTAATGGGTGGGGCCATACGTACAGTGCATCTTAGAATGGGTACAACTTAGTAAAGGCAGAATACAAATGTCTACATACAATAACTAAGAAAATGCCATAAAGGCTACGTTGAACAGTTTGATGAGATATTTCAGATTGCATATGAAACCAGCACATTGTACCCCTTGATTGCACTAATGTACACAGCTATGATTTAACAATAAAAAAAGAAAAAAATAAATAAACATTTTAATATTAAACAAATAAATAAATGTGTGTTTACCCATTTAGCAAGAAAAAAACACTAGCTTTTTTGCTAACTCTGCAGACTCAAAGGTTGAAATCAGCACTGTGTAAATGGAAAGAATATATTTTTTAAAAATGTATTCTTTGATTATTTGTTGTATCTTAATGTCTTAAAATAGAACAAATTATTTCATTTATAAAGCACTTGACAATTTCCCAAGTGTTTTCCTGTAAGCCTGTTTCTTTTAAGGGACTTAGTCTATTTGAAGGGTAAGGCTTCCCAAAGAAATTACTACCCACAGATCACTACCCGTGACAGTTCTATTGTATTTCTGGCTAGTTAAACCCATCTATAACATAGAATTCAATTTTGGATGCCACATTTTAAGAAGAGTATTGACCAATTAGAATGTAATGAAAGGCAAATGTCCAGGTGGATGGGAGAAGCTATAATTTTTGATAAATTATTCAAGCAACGTGGGTGGTGAAGAATAGGGAAAGCATAATATCTGCCTTCAAGTATTTGAAGAGCTGTCATGGAGAGAAGAGGATACTAATTCTGTCTTGCTCCAGAAGCCGAACTAAGACAAAAAAAAAAAAAAAAACAAACAAACAAAAAACCTATAAGTTAAGGAAAGTAGACTTTGATTCAATGCAAGAAAGAACTTAATATCCACTGTGCTTTCCAGTAATAATGACAACTGCCTCATGAGGGTGGAACTGATCTCTGGAGATTTTCAAGCATAAGTTGGATGTCTATCACAGTTACAATTTTTAAAAATGACTACACTAGATGGAATTTTGGGCTAAAATATCTTTAAATGTCTTTCTAGGTCTCAGATTCTATTTTTTCTACATAAAATGAAATGCATAAATGCAGATCAAGAGAAGGTTTTGATTATATGTTAATTTCTCTAACAGCAAAATATATTAATTAAAATTATGGGGTTTTAAATAAATGTAAGATTTTATGCTATACAAAGTACTCCCAAACGAAAAGAGTCCTTTGGTCATTTAAAACACCCAAGAAAGCACAGCAAGTTTTCGTGCATCCAATATTGTATGTTCTATTCATATATAAACAATTGCAATTTTGAGAAAATCAGCTCTTATTTGTGAGGAAAACCTATGGATTCATTATGAGTCAGGATAATTTTAAAATTCAAGAATAAAAAAATAGTCACCTCTCCTCACTAATTTGCCAGAACAGAATAGACCAAATATTTTTCCTAGAAGGCTGTAACTATGAGACAATTATTCACTGGCTTCTTGAGTTCTTGCACTACATATAGAAATAAAAAGCTAATATAATTATCTATCAAATATAGTTTTATAGACCTTTGTCCTAGTCCTGGTTTTGCTACCAGATGTATGAGTAGCCTTGGGTAAGTAACTTACTTTGGTATCTCCACTAAAAAAAAAACAAAAAAAAACACAGCTACACAGCTAGATCAGTTTTTTCTAGGTCTAAGGTTTCCTGGGGGACCATATATGTAAAAGCCACAGTACTTACTCAGTCAAGCACTGTCAACCTTTAGAAAAAAAAAACAAAACATGAACCCAAAAACAATTTTCAAAGCCCGTAATTGTGAATAGCAGTCGAAATTTTTAAAAAAGGATAAAGAGATGAAGTTTAAGAGGAGACATGGTGATTGGTTATAGTACCGACTGAAAAGAATGGGTGATGATGCTACGTCCTGCTCCCATAAAATCATAAAATTTTGAAGAAGCAGTCAAGAAAGGGGAAAAAAAGCGAAGAACAGTGAAGAGGGAAGAAATTAGCAAGCAGCCAATCTCTGCAATGGAGATAAAAAAATAAATAAATAAATAAAGCATCAGAAGTAGCAAATAGGAAAAAAAGGGACAGTGAGAAATGAAGTAGAGGGAAAAAAAAAAAAAACAGGGATAAAGACCTGCTTGGCACATGAAAGTGACAGGGTCATTGAGAAGTGGAAGCTGAGCTTTACTCTTCCGTACACCTAGAGAGAGCTTCCTCAAGTCACAGCAGGGTGGAGTCATGCTGCGAATGCCAACTCCAGTGCACTGAACCTACATGATTTTCCATCTGCTTGCACTGAACTTAGATGACCATGAAACATTTTAAAATATTTTCATCTCTAAAATGTTTCCAAAAGGGCCTTTCAAATTACAATTTACCTTTGGATTGTAGGGAAACCTCATTCATCCAGAGGTAACTAAGATGTTCTCTATACATGGAGTGGGTTTATATAAAGAGATACATGATTTATAAATAGATATGAATAACTTCATACTCGAGGGCCTGGAACAAAGCTCTAATTATAAAGAAATCAATTCTACCCTCTCTCTAGTCTCTTTCTATTTGGATTTCTTGGTAATTCACATTTGCGTGGGCTGATGATGTAAATCCAGCAATGGGTTTAATGAAAACCGAGAAGTAAGCATAAATTAAATTCACAAGAGATGTTTTTCTCCTTCACCCCCCCTCCCAGCCCCATGTGTTATTTTTGTAAGAATCTGTGTCTTCAAGAGAATTCAGAGAAAAAAAGTTTAGTGTCATCCCAAGCCTACTGAGTATCTTAGAACAGTGCAAACTCCAAATAATTATTCATGATAATTCTGGGAAATAAAACTGTAACAATAAAAACAAGAGCACACCAAGTTGACTTGTACTTTAATAGGAATGTGGGAACCTAATCTGAGAATGTGTGAAGGTGCTAGTTCCCTACAAATACTCAGAGAAATGCTTACCTATTTAACATGAGATGGAATGGTATTTAAAAGTTTTTTTTTTTTTTTTTTAGTCAGGCGTTATGGCGGGCGCCTGTAGTCCCAGCTACTTGGGAGGCTGAGGCAAGAGAATTGCTTATGCCCAAGAGTTTGAGGTTGCCGTGAGCTGTGACACCACAGCACTCTACCCAGGGCGATAGCTTGAGACTCTATCTCAAACAAAAATAAATGAATAAATAAATAAATAAAATTTAAAAATAAGAGTATTTTTCCCCCTTGCATTTTCCTTTCCTCAGGTCAAATAATAACAGGATCCTACCTTCATTGCAACAGAGAATGACTGTTAAAACCAGATACAGGTAAACGAGAGTTAAATTCTGGGATACTGTGCTTCCAAAGCTTACTTTGAGTTAAGAAAATATAGGTTTCTAAGAACTCTGGGCAAAAGTTTCAGCTATAAATAATAGATTTGAAGTCATTCACAATCAGTCACATTTTAGGCTCTATTACTTGTAGTAGGTACCAAATTTCATGTACGTACATCAGAACTGAATTTGACAACATATGACAGAAAACTTAAAATGTAGCTTAAAGCTACAAAGTTATATTCTTTCACATAAAGAAAAATGTGTTTAGAAGGCAGTTCCCATGTTCTTCCCCAGTTTCACCCTCAAGTTTACTTTGTATTTTCTTTGACTGCTTTTGGTCCCCAAGTATCCACATTCTGGGCCACAGAAAAAGGGAGGGCAAAGGTCACAGATCCCAGGGAACCAACACTTTTAAGAAGCCTTCCTGGGCTGGGTGCAGGGACTCACGTGTGTCTTCCTAGGACTTTGGGAGGCTGAGGCGGGCAGATCGCTTGAGATCAGGAGTTTGAGACCAGCTTGAGAAAAACTGAGACCCTATCTCTATAAAAAATAGAAAAATCAGCCAGGCATGGTGGCACCCACCTGTTGGCCCAGCTCCTCGGGAGGCTGAGGCAAGAGGATCACTTGAGCCCAAGATTTGAGGTTGCTGTGATAGTTATTGTGGCACCATTGCACTCTAGCCCCAATAGACAGAGTGAGACCCTGTCACCAAGACAAAGAAAAACAGCACGGAACAAAGAAAAGAAGAAGCCTTCCTGAAAGTTACAATCGGGACTTCCATTGAGCCAGAATATAGTTTTATGGCCACTGTAAAATATGGTTTCTTTTGAGATGGCAATGTATCTGAGTAGAAATTGGGGCTTGATTACTATAGGGGAGGTTAGAATGGAAATGAAGAAAACACACGTGCCCCTTACCAGCACTCGCTCCTCTCTCTCCAGAACACATACCCTTCTCTGAGCTGGGTGAAGAGGCTTTGGAGGAGATATTTTGAGAGGAAAAGATGGTGAAGATGAGGAGAACCGACTTGAAGGGACTAAATGGACAAAGAGGCCATTTAGAGCGAAGCCCAGGTAAAAACACGACAGCAAAGGTGGTGCCCTGCCCCTGTCCAGGGCCCATGCAAGTGAACACCGCGTCGCACCACCCGGAAAATCTTCACTGTCTTCAGGCTGTCCTCTGGTTTCTGGCAAGGGACCCCAAAGAGCACACTGGCCCATTAGTATACCAGAAGTAATATGCTCCTCTCTGCTCTGTGATGTGGCGTGGGCAGCACGGGCAATCCCCCTTACAATGGTTCTGGACATTCAAAAGACCACTGAAATAAATACTATGACACCAACTATCAAAATGGGTCCTGATAGTTTTTAAAGCCCTAACACACAACTAGCTCAAGATTTCTGCCAGAACCAAGACTAATGGTGAACAAAACCTTCTTATAGACGTTATCCCACCAGCATTAGCTTCTAGAATATCTTATTTGTAGTGAATTACTTGTTTCAGACTATTTAAGAAAACTACTGATAACTAAAACTAAACCGTAACGCCATATCCCACCCACTGATGTGATTAAAATTACACAACAGCAATACCAGAGTTGGTGCAGGAATATGCACGCATTGCTGGCTGGGATCCACAGGTGCGAAGGGTGCAGCCACTTTGGAAATAGCTTGGCTGTTTCTTGTAAAGTTAAACATACACTTAGCATAGAAATTCCACTCTTAGATACTTACCAAGAAAAATGAAAATTTGTATCTATAAAAAGATTTGTACCTAAGCATTTGTAGCATCTTTATTCATAACACCCATCAGCAAGTGACTGGCTGAATCAATTCATACAGTGAACTATTGCCCAGCTATAAAGAGGAGCAAAGCTCTAATACCTAACCCAATGTGGATGAGATCCACATTGCAGCTCCACACAAAGAGTACAGATTATTCATTAACACTTTTGTTCTAGAATGGGCAAAACCAATCTACAGTGATAGAAGTCAGAACAGTGATTACCTGAGGAAAGGAGTATAGGAGACTGGCTGCAAAGGGGCAGATAGGAACCTTCCAGGAGGAAGAAAGGTTCTATGTCTAGATTAGTTTCCCTCTGGCCAAATCCAGCAGCTTCCATTGCCCCAAAAGTGGCAGCAAGGGACTGCCTCAAACCTTCTTGAGACAGGACTAGTTGGAGTTTATAGGAGGGTTTAAGGAATTTGGCTGGGGGATGGGGCTACCTTCTTTGTGTTTACCAACATGGTTGGTCTTTCTGTGTTTCTAGCAACAACCAAAACAGCATTATCAGTACCTGGGAATGTTCAAGGTCCTGCTGTGGGTTCAAGATTGCAGAGGAAAACACAAAGTTGGCCAAGTCACAGAGCATTCAAGGCACTCTGTGTTTGGTTAGGCCACAGAGCAGCAGAATGGGGATTGAGGAACCCTATGCCTGGGGCAGTGTTAGAGTAGGAGACTGAGAGCCAGGACTGAGCCTGGGTGCAAGGGCTTGAAGACCAGGCACAGGTGCTAAGTGACTCTTAAGCAGAAGCTAACTGGAGAGGCTGATAACCAGGCAAGAGCCAGCTTCACCCAGCCTGTCAACTATCTCTATCACCTTACATGAACTTTGGCTAATTATAATATCATTTACATTGTGGTTTTAAAATTTCTCGGCCCCTGAAATCACTGTAGCAATTCTGAAGCATTCATATAAAGTATGAAATGAAAGGGAACTCAATTCTAGGAATTATTGCCCAAGTTCTTAGTAAAAGCAACCCCTTGGCCTTCAATATTCCTCCTCTCAATTAGTAAAACTACAAAAGATCTAAGACCACTTTCTTGCAAGGCAGCTGCTCTCTTTCAAGCATGCCTGCTCTCCTCCGTGGGAGTATGCTTTCACTTTCAATAAGCTTCACTTACTTGGCTTACTTGGTGTGTCCTGAAATTCTTTTCTGTGATGAACACCAAGAACTAGGAAAAAACTCCACTTGGACGCCAGTGGTGGTGGGCGGTTGCAGATGTATATGTATTAGTCAAAAGTTATTAAGCTGGAGTCTTAAATAAGTGAATTTAATTTAGAGAGTCACATTAAAAGAACTTTTATTCATCAAAAGACACAATGAAAGGCAAACCACAGAGTAGGACATATTTGCAACACATATAAGGGGCTCACATGCAGAATGTACAGTGAATCCTACAGCCCATAAGAAAACAGCAGACCATGCACTGGAATAATGAATAAAAGATTTGAATATGCAATTCATAATAGAGACTATCCAAATGGCCAATAAATGCATTAAAATGCTCTCAATCTTATTAGTATCTAGGACCACTGGACACATACCAGAATGACTAAAATTAAAAAGACTGTCAGTGCCAAGTGCTGGGGTGAATTTGAAGCAATGGGAACTCTCAGGTACTGCTGGCAGAAAATGTAAATTTTGCCCCAACCACTTGGGAAAACAAGTTAGCATTATCTAGTGAAGTTGAGGATAGCTTTGAAACTCTGAAAGCTAGTAATTACACTGCTAGTTGTGTTCTCAACAATAGTGCTACTCACATGTACCAGGAGACACACACTAGAACATATATTGCAGCATCAGTAACAGAAAAAAATGTGAAACAATCCCAATAGCCAACAGTAGAGCTGATAAATTGTGGTATATAAATATAATGGAATGCCGTACAGCAATGAAGGAATGGTTTATCGCTATACCAATAATGATGAATCTCACAAATGTAACATTGAGTAGAAAAAGTCAGACTTTATTATATAAAGTTCAAAATCAAGTAAAAATAAACTATAGATACTATTATCATATTTAGGTAGTAAGTGAAAAAAGGATAGCAAGGTGATTATCGTGAGCATCCAAATAGTGGTCAACTCCGGGAATTGGGACTGAATAGTATAAACACGTTAGCAAGATCCTATTTCTTAAACAGGTGGTGATTGTAGAGATTTCACTTGGTAAGAATTTCTTAAGCTGTATGATTGTATTTTGTTCATTTTTTATGACTATTCTGTTTTATGACACAAACAATCTTGTAAGGAGGTATGGGAGTGATTACTAATAACATACTGGATTTCAATTCAATGAGCAGAACAAAGTAAGTGGGAATCAAAGTTACAGGAGGATGCTATTTATTAAAGGGAAGATTTGAGCATTTTCATTATTCAAGAGTAAAAATGCAGGAGATAGTTAATTATAAAATCCCATAGAAGACAGAAGATGGAATAAAGTGTATAGATAAAAGGTCTTACTTTGAAAAAGACAACCATTCTGTACCCATGCTAGGAAGAAGGGAGTAAAAGTACAGAGAATAGTTGAACTGGAGGAAGTATTTGGGGGGTCATACCATGTGATTTTTAGCAGTTAGAATATTACCGATGGAAATTTTACAAACTTAACTTACACTTGGCATCCTAAGTTTTGTTTTGTTTGAGGTTTTTGTACCTTCCTATGTACACTAGTGTCTTTTCTGAAATCCAGAGGAGGAATCGGAGTTTCCCCCTGTGACATTTGTATTCATTTTATGTAACTCAATAAGCAAGATTCTAACTTCAAAAACTTCCAATATCATAAGAAAAACAAAGTACACTCAAAACTATAGCAAAGAAAAGGGAAGGGAGGAGAAAAGAAAGGATGAGGAATGCCAACTGAGTTCCTACTAAGTGTTGGACACTATGTTCAGTGCAGTTGTACATTATTTAATCTAATGAGAAAGTGATATATCATTGCAATTGTGAAACTGAAGGTGAAACTGAAGCTTGCTTCAAGATTTCAGACCAGAAAACATGACTGATGTCAAAACAGGGATCAAATAGCTTATAGAGGAAAAAGGCCTGGAAATATGGAAAAGAAGTCAACACATCAGGAGAAGGGACAAGGATATTTCAGAGATGAACATGAGTATACGTAAAGAAGAAAGAGTAATGAGCAGTAGCTACCCAATTTGGCGGAGGCAAACAGGCTACGTAGAGAATGAGTGAAAAATAAAACCAGAAAACAATGGTTTGGGGTCAAACGGAGAAGACATTTGAAAATACCAGAGTTAAGAGTTTATAATAATTCCAGTAGGAAATAGGAGTGATATGATTACTTGAAGATTTATTGAGTCCAGGCCTATTTTCCCAATTTCCCAATCTATAATTTCAAAATCCAAAAGTTCTAAAAACCAAAAATATGGGACTTTTTTCCTGGTCATTTATTTAGAGGCAAAACCAATCTGATTTGAATTCCTTTGACATCAGTTGAATCTGAATCAATGTGAGACCCATTTATACTCTTCATCTTAGTATGAATATGCATGTATTTCACTGTAGAAGTGTTTGATTACCGGGTATTTCCCTGGCCCCGCTGGGAAGATGTTACAACTATATTTAACCTCTATTACCTCTATAAAACGGAAAAAATTAGAAAGAAAAACCTGCATTCCAGAACACATCTAACCCTAAGAGGTTTAGATGAGGAATTGTCAGCTATAGTCATGTATAGGATGGGATATAAGGGGAAAACAGAGGCAAGAGGGGCAGGGTGGAGATTTCAAATAGTTCTGTGGCCAAAAAAAAATAAGAACCTTACATACAGTGAATCTTTTCCATTAGAACAGAAAAGATGGGGGAACGTAAGAATGACTGGGAAGCAGACTTGGCAGCTTACTGGAAGAGAGGAAGAAGTCAAAGAAAAATCCAAGGTTAATCTGGTAGCTTAGTAGTAATTTCAATACTATTAACAGCAATAAAAATGAGATCATTAATGGGTTGGTTCTAATCATGATGGATTTAAGGTGTTGGCAGATCCAGGTTGTAGTGTGAAGCAGAGAGTTAGAAACAGGAGAGAGGTCAGCACCTGAGGTGTAAATCTGAGACTCAATGACACAGTGGGGTATTGAAAGCTGTAGAAATGGATGGAATTCCCTAATAATGAAGAAATTCATGCGTGGAATTTTTGTTGATCACTAGCACTTTGCAGCTCAGCTTTCCTAGTTGCATGGAAAAGTCTACTGCTAAAGATTCCCAGAAATTAAACATGCCCTGATGACGGAGGAGTAGGCTTTCCTGACACATCAGAAACGCACCAGATGGGGGTTCACAAAGAAAACAGCAAAATTCCTGAACCTCCCCCCTCCAATAATTATTCAGGAAGTCTTGCCAACAATGAACTGAGAAAACACAACTTTACACCTTTGGAAAGATACCCCAAAGCAGATGAGTTCACTTTAAAAAAAAAAAATCAATACATGTCCTGGAGTTCACATTTTTTATACTTCCTGCCTAGCAGAAATGTGACTTTGTGTTCAATCTGTAACTGTGGCCAGTTCTGACTCAAGAGGAGCCATTCAAGCCAAAGTAAACTGCAGTTTGTCAAATTGTTAACTTCTTTTGTGAACAGTATCCTTCTTACCAGTGCTACTACAAATTCACATCAGGGTTTAATGTGTTATAGCAGTAAAGACATGAGTTAGGCAGATACGAACTGACAGCCACATCCCTCACCTCTAAAAGGGTACTTAGAGGTATTTCTTGAAAGATGTGAGGGTTATTTTTATGTGGCAACTTGGATAGTCCAAATACTTGGTCAAACATTATTCTGGATGTTTCTATGACAATATTTTGGATGAGATTTATAATTAAATCGTGGACTGTGAGTGAAGCAGACTGCCCTCAATATGGCAATAAGGTGGGTGGGCTTCAGTTAAAGGCCTGAATAGAACAAAAGGCTGCCCAATCCCCAGCAAGGGGAGACTTCTGCCAACAAAGGGCCTTCAGACCTCAACTGCAACATTGACTTCTCCCTGGGTATTCAGCCTGACAACCTTGAACATTAGCATCACTCTTTCTGATTTCCAGCCTACCAAAATACCCTGTAGATGTAAGACTTGCTAACTTCCATAAAAGCATGAACCCCGTCCTTGTAAATCTTTTTCTCATATATATGTATGTATATATGTGTATGTATACACACACACACGCACACACACACATATATATATACACATATGTATATGTTTGTATGTTGGCTCCATTTCTCCGGAGAACCCTCATACAAAAAAGATGGAAGGAATAAAGCAACATAACTTTAAGTGAGCTGAAGAAATTGAAGCCTATGATGTAGGTTATTTGATAATAAAGTGATCTGGTCAAAAAAAAAAAAAAACGGTGGGAAGCAAACTGACTGAGGCATTAAGTTAGCTCAAAGGCCAAACTGATCACGAGTGAAGATTTCATTCCCCAACTTCTTTTCCTTCTTGGTAATTTGTATGCATCATGGACAGTTTTGCAAACTTTACACATTTTTGTTTTCATAATATGAAGAAATTGCTCCTATTTTAAATCTTTTTCAACTTTAAATTCATTTTCCTACCCTTTGCAATTTATTATGGCAAAACCTTAAAAATTATTTTTTCATTTATCAGATTCAGATTTTTGTGCATCAACTGACAAACCATGCTAGCACATCATAATTCTCAAATCCCAACAGCATCTTCATCTTATATAACTGGATTTGTACAATCATTATATTTCCCTTTTGTGTGGGAAACAGCAAATTAAAGGGTCAAAATAGTGCTAACAAGTAAAGATCTTCAGAAAGTGAGTGTAATTGAGATAAGATGGAGTTGATTTAGCAGGCAAAGAAAGGTATTAATATATGGGCAACACCTGTGGTTCAAACCCAGCCCTGGCCAAAAACTGCAAAAAAAAAGAAAGAAAGATATTAATGTGACTTCTGTTATACAATCATTAATTTTTATTTACTTCAGTGTTCAATTATGAAACAACAAAATTATGTAAAAAAAAATGCTGGAATCATATGATCAAATATTGTTTGATAGGCACAGGGTAATAAGGAATTTCATCTTTTTAGCTTTCTGGGACTGGAATGCCCCTTATAACACGTATGTCTACTGTTCAACTTTTTTTTTGGGCCAGGGCTGGGTTTGAATCCACCACCTCCAGCATATGGGGCCTGCGCCCTACTCCTTTGAGCCACAGGTGCCGCCCTATTGTTCAACTTTTCACATTCAATCCCTTCACATATTTTTAGGAACACAGTATTATAGGGCAGTGTTTTGAACTTTAATGTGCACACTAACCACCTGGGAACCACGTTAAATTGTAGATTCTAATCCAGTGGGGCTGGATAACACAGAAGATTCTGTATTTCCAGGAATAGTTGATGCCAGTCTAGGAGACCTGCGCCTTGAGTAACAAGCATACAGGAGACTTGTATGTATTTGTGTATGACAAAAATGCATACAAATACTGCAAAAACTACTTAGTCCATGCCTTGCCAAAACTATCCCTAGATGAAAAACCAGTCACTGATACTATGCAATCCCACCAAGTTTAAACCAAATTGTCTTCATCCATCTTTGCTCATCTTCCTGTGGTTAGTCCTTTTTCATTAGGCATTGCTTCAAATATCAACTCCTTAGAGAAAATTTCCCCAACAACCCTACTTAAAAAAAACAGCCTACCCTCAGCATCTACCTTACAAGTTTGTAGCTGAGCCAAATTTCAGGATTGAGAAATTGCTATTAATTACAAAGGTTTCAGAATTATCTTCAATACTATTTCTTATTTACCAGAAACATTGTAATAACTCTGCCTTTAAGTCTACTTTTATGAACAAAGAAATATAGCAATATAGGCTTGGTGCCTGTGGCTCAAGCGGCTAAGGTGCCAGCCACATACACCAGAGCTAGCGGGTTAAAATCCAGCCTGGGCCCACCAAACGACGACAGCTACAACCAAAAAAAAAAAAAAAAAAAAAAAAAGACCAGGCGTTGTGGCAGGCACCTCTAGTCCCAGCTACTTGGGAGGCTAAGGCAAGAGAATTGTTTAAGCCCAGGAGTTGGAGGTTGCTATGAGGTGTGATACCACAGTACTCTACCCAGGGCAACAACTTGAGGTTCTGTCTCAAAAAAAAAAAAAAAGAAGAAAGAAACAAAGGAAAGGAAAGGACAGGAAAGGAAAGGAAAGGAAGATTAAAGTGCTTGTATAGATTAATGAATTATTATAAACACACCTGAGAAACCAGCACCCTGGTCAGAAAATAGCCATCTCTCAAAAAACCCATCCTGCCTCTTCCTAACCACAATGCAATCCCTGCACCCTAGAAGTAACCGCCATCCTAACTTTTATTATAACAACTTGTTTACTTCACTTGATTCAATATTGATTTTTTTTCAATATTGATTTTTTAAAAGACTAATCCATGCTGCTCTATGTGGCTATAATTCACTTATTTATAGTGCATAATAGTATTCCATTGTATAAATATACCACAATTTACTTGTCCATATTATGTTAATGGATGTTTGGGGTTGTTCCATTTGGACTGTTAAAAATTATGTTGTTATAAACATTATTTTTACATGTTAACTTCCACATAAACGCACACATTTTTGTAAGGTAGCAGAATTGCTGGGTTATAGGGTATGGAACCTCAACTCTTCCAGACAATGCTAAACTGTTTGCTCAAAGTAGCTGAGTCGATGTATGTCCCACCAATGGAGTATTAGTATCACCACTGCTCCACTTCTTTGCAAACTCCTGCTATTATCCATCTTTTAAATTTTAGTTATTCTAGTGGGTCACTAATTGTAGTTTTAATAGGCATTTCCCCTGCGTGCTAATGAAGTCAAGGGCTATTAAGTATGGTTTTTAGCCATTTGCACATTCTCAGTTGTGAAATACCTGTTCTTAATGCCCATTTTTCCATTAGGTTGTCTATTTCTTATTAATATTCTGGAGATTAGACCTACTGGGCTTACTTCTATGGATTCCTCTCCCCCTCCAGGGTTAGCACAGCTATGCTCACACTCTTCTCAACTTTGATACCTTTAAAATAATGTGTTTTGTATTTGTTTTTAGCATTCTTTGGTGAGAAGCTGGTCCGTATAACACCACCAAAGCAGAAGTCCTAATTATCTTTTCATAAGCATCTCAAGCTGAAAAAAAAAAAGCAATAGAGTTTGAGGAAAAAATATCAACGGAAACAATTAAGATTCTCTTCCTCTAATGCTAAAATTTAAAAAATGCTGAAGAGACTCATAGATTTTTAATACACAATTTTAAACTTACTTTTATCCAGAGATCAAACTGCATTTATATTAATTGCTAACACTAGCAAGGTTTAGCTTTCCATTCTGAGGTGTATGTATTTGTGAAAGACAGCTATAAATATCTAAGAAAGCACAAATAACCAATACCGATTTTTACATAATTTTAGCAGAAAGAAAAATAATTAAGTTGGAGCAAGTCATTACAGATAACACTCACTTTGACAGGCTTCAAGCTTTATTTAGGGGTAACGTCAAATTCGAAGATGGAAGTTTAAAAGCATACTATAAAGCAAGAGTAGGAAAACACTTTTGCAAAGCAAAGTCATGGTAAAATAGAAGTCTAGAAGTTCTTTTGCGATAAAATGAAAACAGAGCCTTCTCTTTGTTTGTTTGGGTTTTTTTTAACCCAGCCTTCTATGATTGCTACTGTTACACCCTTGTTGGCCATAACTTAATGCTATTAAATTATGATCCCCCTCAAACTTGCTCAATCATATGGACAATATTCTCATTTATTCTTTTCATTGTTTAATTTTCACTAAAACTACAGTAAATCAAATGACAAGCCCACAAATTTTCACGCGTATTTCCTCAGTTTTGCATGCCAGTAGATGGCTTCTCTTTGCCATGAGGGCTCTTCCCATACAACAATCCAAGTACACTTACCAGTTCTCCAGCAAAAAACTGTACACACCCTAGAATGAGGTTAAAAAAAAAATTAAACTGAAAATCCCCTCTTCTTGATAGAACCCCATTAAATAATCAAAAGATAGGTATATAATTAAAAGCATGCCTGAAAATGAGAATGAGATTGAAAAAACACTACAAAGCATGCACGAGGTTTCCCTCACCTCTCTTCTCCACCAGTTAGGACCCTGGAGTGGCATCATGGTCCTTCACAGGTTGCAGTGAGAGGGAGTCACCTGGCCTTTCTTCCAAGGCTCAGCCCCTTATTTTTGCAGCCCAGGTGGCTTCCTGCACACAAATATCCTTTCTCAAACACAAATGCTTACTTTAATTTTTGTTATAAATTTTAATATGGCTTCTTCTCTCCTTAGGTCATGAAAGACATATTTTATCATGCTTTAATAAGATTTCATAAGAAATTTAAAAAAGTATATCCTTATAAAATTTCCTCTCTCCAGGAAGCCAAGTTCATTCTCTGCAAACATTTCTCCCCTTGTAAAACCAGAAAGTACATTTTTCAAGTAAGGATTTTAATTTAAGTGGACTCTCTATAGTTCTACAGCTGTCATGTACCATGATATATCCAAGCCCCACAGAAAGCAACTGTCAATCAGGTCCTGTAGCATTTTTTTCTTTTGTATTTAAACTAACAGGTTATGCTATTACACACACACACACAATCAGCGTTATATTTTTCTGTACATCCAACTTAAAACATTAGACATAATAAGCTTAATGGGGGAAAATGGTGATGAAATGCTAAAAATGTAAACATAAGTAAATAAGAAAACAAACCTTTTATAAAAAATCATTTATTTACAAGAAAACTAGCCAGAAAATTACATATTCAACAAATTCACTCTATAAAAGCAAGGGTCATTTACTTTTACCTTTTTATAATTTATCTTTTAAATAATGTTTCATCTCTTGAAACTAGTCTTTCCTGGCAAACATATGTGAGGTTTTTTAATGTTTACTACTTTGTAAACCAGAACTAGCTTTGCTCCTGAAGTTAAGATGATGTCTATCATTTTGCGTCAGAGAAACTTTTTAAAATTGCTCCCTTGTCACTATTTCAATTAGCCACTCCCAAAAGCCAAAGTAAAAACAACAGAAAACACTACTATTTTACTAAAAGATTCTTGTTTTCCATTTCATTTTACCAGACCAACTACAAATTCAGAGAAAAGCTTCTTAAGTCCTGCAGTTTCAAATTCCTTTTGTAATTCATCCAACGCTGAATACTCTTTGACTTCAAATGCCAGAAACCTGCATTACAGGAGAGAAACTCATGAATATGCTTAGATTTGTCAGAGTATAATTATCGATTCAGTTGCTTTTCTATCTGCAACAGTACTAAATTATACCTTTTATGTTCTGTCTGTACTTCTGTTTCAAACAGTACACTAATCATTTTTTCTTTGCATTTCTTTCCACTTGAGTCCACATCTACTTTGGAGGTTTTCTGAAGAATCAGGTACTCCTAAGTGATAAATCAGAACGTTATATACATATCTTACTCTAAACCAGGCGTCCTCAAACTTTTTAAACAGGGGGCCAGTTCGCTGTCCCTCAGACCGCTGGAGGGCCAGACTATAGTTTAAAATAAAAACTATGAACAAACTCCTATGCACACTGCACAGATCTTATTTTGAAGTAAAAAAACAAAACAGGAACAAATACAATCATATCGCCTCATGTAGCCCGCAGGCCACAGTTTGAGGACCCCTAAACCTTAATTTTAAACCTTACTTGTAAAGCCATAAAACTGCAGGCTTATTTTCATGCTTATAGAGTACTCTGGGAATCAAGCAGTTAAGAAAGCTACACAGTGTTTCTACATTGGCAGAATAACATACTGGTGAATGGCTTGCTGCCTGTAGCTCAGCGGCTAGGGCACCAGCCACATACACCAGAGCTGGTGGGTGTGAACCCAGCCCAGGCCTGCCAAACAACAATGACAACTACAACCAAAAAATAGCCGGGCGTTATGGTGGGCGCCTGTAGTCCCAGCTACTTGGGAGGCTGAGGCAAGAGAATAGCTTAAGTCTAAGAGTTTGAGGTTGCTGTGAGCTATAATACCCCAGTACTCTACCAAGGGCGACATAGTGAGACTCTGTCTCAAAAGAAAAAAAAAAAAAAAAAAAGTAAAAAATAAGGGCAGCGCCTGTGGCTCAAAGGGGTAGAGCGTCAGCCCTATAAGCCGGAGGTGGACCAACCCAGCCCCAGACAAAAACAAAAAAAAAAAAAAAAAAAAAACATACTGGTGAATGCAGAGCAAACAGTGATATAATCACACTTCAGTTTAAATCTGGAGTGGACTACATACTATCTCTGCCCCTGGGCTGGCTGTTCAATCCTCTGAGCCTCAGTTTACTTCCTCCATAAAATGGGACTCCTAACAAGATCTACCTCATGGGGAGATTATAATGATCACATGAGATGACATATGCAAAACACTAAGAAGGGTGCCTGGGCACACCGCTGCTGTGACCACAAATTCAGCAGGTGAATGAAGTTATCAGGCACACAGTTCTTACCATTCCAAATTGACAGCATCTATAAATATGTACCTGTATATTCACAATCCTAATATACAATCTGACAAAATTTTAACAGAAATTTACATAAAGTGACATTTTAGAGACAGCTAAAAAAAATAAGAACTATTACAAAAGCACAATTTCTCTACATTAGTATAGTTCTAGTCATATGAATAAATACTTATTTATTAATTGATGATTCAAGCTGAGTAACATTATAAAACATCTGCATTTAGCTTAATAAGCCTGAACTGGCTTAAAGAAAAATCTGAGCCTTTTGGGTAAATAAGAGGAAGAAAATAAATTTGTACTAATTTTTGTCAGTTAGTATTTTACTCCAAAAGATCAAATTTTATAGATATACTAAAAATCATCTTAAAATACAAGGCTGCTTGGTCAGGCCTCAATCTAGGATGTATATTAAATCTGAATTATTGTTGTATTCATATAATATAACCCAGCACGGATCTGGTTAACCAAATACTAAAGCAGTTTTTTAGTAAGAGCTCATCATTAAAAACTAGGTCATTATTCTATAAATCTTTAAGATTATAGGTTATTCATATTAAATTTGCTTTAAGTAAATTTAAATATAATTATTCCTGACCCCTCTTATTGACTTATTAAGTCATTCATTTGTAGCCCTCCTAAGATTTAAAATGTAATAAGCAGTTTTCTTCATCTGGTTCCCCATAAAACAGGTTAGATGAGTTGTAGAATAATAACTTGAAAATTTTTAAGAAAATGATGATTTTGAAAGCAGCTGCTGAGACAAGTCAGGTGGAAAGCACAAGTTAGGTAGGAGGTGACAAGCTGACAACCCTAATGATTCTGCTTCTACTAACACAATATGTTAGTTATAAGTTATAAATCTCAGTTATAAGGGACAAACTCCTCTTTCCAGGTATTATAGGTACCAAATTAAAGTGTCAGAATGTATTTTTAACTCCCAGAAGTTACAAATCCTGCAGGCTCCCCACAAATACACACCTTGCTGTGCCTAACTCTGGAAAGAAATATTAACATGCACAAACTTTAGGGACATTGCACATTCATAAAGTGGAGGCTTGTAGCTTAATTACAGAAACAAACACTTATGCACCAGAAAATTATTTTTATAACCTGCCACTTTCATTAAGTGGCATGATTTTTAAAATATCATCTCATACTTACTCTTCAAGCTTTGCAAGTTTGTGGTTGTAATTAGGAGTTAGACATTCTTAAAAAAGAAAATGAGGATCCATTAACGCGGTAATAGTGAAAGCAGAAACATCTCAATGATTAAGCTATCCCATTGTTATAAAACACACTTAAAGACAAATCATTTTAAGCAGAAAATAGCCAGATTCATATTCAACATTTAACTTTGTGGCACCTTAATGCTGCTTCTGTCTCCTTGTAGTAAAATCAGTATTATTTTACCCAGGAACATCAGTCTTCCTGTCAGCCTTAAATCTGAAGCCCACTTCTCCACGGTTTTGACATATTTAGTCTTTGCTCTCATGTGATCTAAATGCAAAAGAGTCATCCACAGTCCATCTTCCACAGTCGTGCTTGTTGGGAAAGCACACTTTTCACTGCCACTTCCAGTTTCTGGTTGTGTAAGGACAGACCCAAGATTCTGCTGAATCCAGAGAACCAGCTCATGCACCATAGGCTCTGACAAAAGGTTCTCTGCTTGCTCAAGCAACTTCTCCTTTATAGCCACACACTGAGCTCTGGTCAGGTGTTCAGACTTAACGGAGATGCCAGGAAGACACAAAGGGTAATTGACCGGCAAATGGAACACCAATTCTAACGGTACATCCACATCTGAAAATCCTTCAGCTTTGGTGTGAATTCTGAACACGGTCCCATCTGTCTCTGGAAAGCATCCAAAAATATTCATTAGCTGAACATAATTCAATTTGAATGGAACCCTAACAAGTTAAAAAAAATGTTTCAAATGTTGATTTCTTTTTCATGGGAAAACGCTGAGTTATTTTGGGGAGAGAGATATAATACTAAGAAAGTCACGATGTACAGATTTCCTTCAGTCATACACTTATATTCATGTACTCATATATACCAGCCCCCAGGATTTATGTGGCATTTATACTTACTATCACCACATTTTTTATTAAATTACCAGAAAGGTTTTTCACCATACAATTTGCTTCTAACCAGATTTAGTTGATAATTCTAGAAACCTGTAATCAACTCCTATGAACTTTCAAAGAAACAGTGCCATGGATATATAAAATCAGTAATAAAAAGTTACACACCCTATTTGGTATCTATAATACCTGGAAAGAGGAGTTTGTCCCTTATAACTGAGATTTTGTGTTAGTAGAAACAGAATCATTGGGGCTGCCAGCTTGTGGACATCCTCCCTAACTTTTGCTCCCCAATCCACAGAAGGTCATTTTGTGGTAAGTCTAAGTCAAAGTAAACACTGGAACCCGAGGTGGTTGTAGGGCTGCAGAAAAACTTAGGACTGCATGTGACACAGTAACTGCCTGGACTGCTCTGTTCTTACTTCGACTGTACTACTATCAGCATAACGAGAAGGTAGAGAGATGAACTGAAATTGAGCGGACGTCAGTTCAGTTTCTCCTGGCTCCTAGGAAGGAAGGGGAGAGCACGCGGGGGATGAGATGAAATGTGCTGCTCTCTTTCAGATTTGCTCGGCTTCTCCCCTCTGATGTGTTCCACACCACTTCACCCCACTTTTCAAAAAGTTGATAAAACATCAGGCTGATTCATTCTGCGGGGGGCAGAAGCCAAGGCCAAGAAGAGTGCAGCGTAACAGAACCGGGTGCCAGGGAACCTCTCTGCGGCTCACTCGTCTCTCCTCCTCACTCTGCACAAGAGATGGAGTCCAATCTTTCTCATTTTCATACCTGGGTGACTGCTCAACAGCCTCAACAACAGAAACCTGAATGAATTCCCATTTTAAAGAACCTAACAGAACATTAAAATTGCTTCCCAGGCGTCTGATTCCATGTATATAAAAACCACTGTTACAGACACTGATTCACACGGGACCACGCACAGCTGTTACACAGAGGTCTTCCCTAACAGACTCTTCATGAGCAGCAAAGAACTACTATTTTAGGACACCACCTGGAAACACAGGCAACCATTATAAGGACCATATTAAAATGATATAATTTAAATTTGTACTACATAAGTAAAATGTGTATTGTATTGTGTAAACAAAAGTTCCAAACCTAACCTAGTACCCCCTCTAAAATCCATCACATTTCTCAAAACCCCTCTTTCTTGTATCCAGTTGCTTATACTATTTGAAAAATATTTTATTGTTAAAGTAGGCTCCCTAACTATGTTAGGTGAGCATATTTTGCTATGTAACATGGGCGTTAATAGACCTGCAGAGAACATATGGCTATCAGGCTTAATAAACTCTCGAATAATCGCCTATGTAACATGGGCGTTAATAGACCTGCAGAGAACATATGGCTATCAGGCTTAATAAACTCTCAAATAATCACCTACAGGGAGACCACATTGTCTCTCAGGGAAGAGATACAACTTCTACAGGTCTTTCATTCATGCACTGTTGAACAAACATTCACTGCGCACCTACTAAGCTCAGGGCCCTGTGCTAGTCTCTGAGGGAAAATGATGGGTAAGACACAGATCTTGACACAGGGACTAAACCTTGTTTCAGAACTTGGAAGGGTGGCCATGCCCCAACTGATCCTCCTCAACTTCTCTTCTACACCTACAAATGTCTTTATTTATAAATATATACACATATAATTTATATAAATACAAATTAAAATAAATTTAGCAAAGGGCATTGATAGCTTTGTTCAAGGATATGTGCATAGCAGACAGCCTCAGAAGCTAGCAAGCATCTCCCTCCCTGTTAGAGGGAAGATTTGTTTCCTAACCAGGGTGACGAAACATATTTCTTCAGGACAAAGGTTGAGCAGGATCACTAGCAGCTCCTCATCAGATTGGAGGGATCCTAAGGTCAGTGCTCCTCACCTGTGCACAGAATCCACCTGGGTCCACCTGCACATCGCCCTGCAGGACAAAGGGACTGGGAGAATCAGTGCAAATACAAAGCCCCCGCCGCCTGCCGCCCGCCGCCGCAGTTGCCGCCGCTGCTTCCTGAGAACTGCTTGGCCACTTGACAATACATACACTTTTTTCACCATCTTGCTCTCTCCTTTTTACTCTTTCATCTGAGAACTGACTTGCTCCCTTCCACAGGAAACGCTACCATCCCTAAGACACTGTCTCCACCATGATCACCGGCCTCCTGCTTGCCTTTTCTATCCTGCCATGTGTCCTCTCTTCCACAATATTTATCTTCTCCTTGCTTCAAAAAAAGAAATAAAAATAGAAATCCAGTGCAACTCATTCCCTTCAGCTAAAGACCTACCTTTCTGCCCCTGCATCTGCAGCCACTGTGCAGGAAAGAGGTAACTCAGCAGGCCTACGTTGCTAAAACCCTGCACATTCCCACCATCAGCCAGTCTGCAGGATGGTCCCTGGCTGACTCCTGAGAGTTCAACTCTGAGCCCTTGTAACATCCTGTGTATTAAGGAAGTTTCTGGTAATGTCTAAAGCCTTGATTAAATGGTTTATGCTAACAGTGTAATTTATGGTGAATCTTCTTGCACTCGGAGCTGGGGCCTGAGTAGCTGAAATCAGTCATGTCGGTGCTACATGCCCACATGACCAACCCCCACCAAAGTTCTGCACCCCAAGGCGCAAGTGAGCTTTCTGTGTTGTCAACATTTCTCATGTCTTGTCACACATTATTGCTTAGAGTTAACACACCTGTGCAACTCCACTGAAGAGGACACCAGGAACCTTGTCTCCTGGACTCCACTCACATTACTTCTTTGCTGATTCCAATCTGCATCCCACTTGCCATAATAAATTGCAACTATGAAGGTAACAGCTTTTCTGAGTCCTATAAGTCCTCAGAGTGAATCATTAAGCCTGAGGATGGTTTGGGGACCCCTGGAACAGCCCCATTCAATGGCCTTTATCCTGCCCTTCCCTTCTATAGCATCTGAGCCTGCTGAACCGATCTCCTCAAAATTCTCTCCTCGCCTCTCAGACACCACAGAGTCTGGGTGCTTTTGCCACATCTCTGCTTTTTCCTTCACTGCTTTGTCTTCTTTTCCTCAACCCCCAAACACACAGGCATTCTGCAAAGAATGATAGCACAAACAACCTTCCTGCTCCAGTTATCCAGGCCTGAAATCTTAAAGTCACCTTCCATCCCTTCACCCTCCCCTCCTTGCATCATACTTAACATTCAATTGCCAAACTCCCACCACGAGTCCTCCAGGATTTCTCTCTTCCATTCACAGTACCATCCTTTCTCTGGCGCCTGCTATCGTGGTTTTCTTCCTACAACAAATCATCCTATACTGCTCTCTCAGGCTGACAAACCGAATTACGAATTTTTCCAGCCAACATCGAGGGCCAGCTTACCACTCCGACGTCCTCTCTCCTTACCTCAGCTGCCCCATTTTACACTATGTTCTCACCTACATCTCTAGTTTCCTATGTCTGGGCCTTGCTCCTACTTTCTTATGTTTCACAAAGGCCCTTAACTGTGTCCACTAGAATTTTGTCAGTCATGACATTTCTCTCTAAAGTCTGCCCTTAGGACTTCCATAGTACTTTGAACTTATTTTATGGTATTTTCATACCCAGAATTATTGTGGTTAAGCTAAATTAACCATTTTCTCTACTACTAAAATATCTCAACTTTTTTTTTAAACAACCAAAAAAAGAACTTACAAAATATTTTTAAATTTTACATTTACCTAGCTCTTAGGATTATACTATCACTTTTAATCATGGATTTCACAGGTGCAGAACTCCCTGGTACCTGTTGTAGGCTAAATAATGGACCCAGGGACATACGCAACCTGTTCCCCAGAACATATCAGTATGTTCTCTTACACAGCAAAGGAGCCTTCACAGACATAATTAATTTAGGGATCTTGAAATGGGGAGATTATCCTGGATTACTCAAGTGAGCCCTACATGTAACCACAGGTGTCTTTATAAGGGGAAGGCAGAGGGAGATTTCACCATAAGAGACAATGTATCCACTACAACAAGATGTTCTCTTGCAGGCTTTGAAAACACCCTGAGATCCACAGTGATCTCCAACTGCTGCTATACAAACACCCACCTGTTCCTCCCCATTGCAGGGAACCAAATAACAGAAACAGTACAGGGAAAGCCTTAAAAATCCATTGAGCCAGCCATGTAAATCTTTACCAGTTTTCATTTTTCTCTCTGTCATTTTCTGGTCTTGGTCAGCAAACAGAACAGCAATGGAGTAAAATCCTGATCTTTATCTTAAAAGACTGAAACTATTAGTTGTAATAGATATTCAGAAGAAAAACTACTTTAATTCTTTTAAGAATTGAAAGAATTAGCATTCTTCCTAATCGGTCTTTCGGGTAAGTGCCTCTGCCCTCCCATCTACATACACTGTAGCTGCAAACAAAAATTACACAAAATGACACCATCTTTATAAGCAAATGAAAAGCAGAATAGCATATCTCATTCTGCTGACATTTAATGTGGCTATAAAATTACACACTTTTAAAAATTTTCTCCCTGAAACTCTCAAAGTGTCTTACTCTTCCATTTCTCATCTGCTTTAGTTTGTGCAAGCAATTAACTGACTCCTTTTGTCTCAGAATTTTTCATTTGGTATTATAATTTTTTTTCTTTTTTCCATAATAAAAAGAAAGCAAAGTTGCCCCTATCTGCTTTAAGGTTATTAACAGCTTAGAAAACAGAGTGATTACAAGAAAAAAAAGAAATTGTGCTCTAAATCTAATGGTAATCTCTACCCTTCCACACCCCCCTAATACTCTAGTTAATAAGCTTAACTCACAAATTCATCATTCTCAATAAATATCTGAGTGCTAAAAAACTTATGCCTGTCCCAGAAAACTAAAATTTTCATAAGTTTCGAGGCTATTTCAAACTGCCCTAAAAACCCTACCAAAAGACATAGGTCTAACCCTCCAATTGAAGTTCATGCCAATTGACTAGTTGCTTTTTACAAATCATTTTGCCTTGTAACAGTTGTATCCATTTCAAAACTGAAACAAAACACAAACTGAAATAGATTTCAGATCTTACACTTCCTTACAAACACATGAAAGAAATTATGTTCCTAATCACACTCCAGACAACAGAAATTCAAACTACAGAAACTGAACTGAACCCAAATGCCACGTGAAAGCTATTTTTAGAGTTTCACTCATCTTCTCAGTCTACAACAGACAAAAGAAACTAAAAAAATGTAGTTCAATAACAAAAGGCCCTGAAAAGGGTAACATTTAAGAGAATGTGTCCTTCAAGATTCATCACTTAATTCTATTTTTTTTTTTTTTTTGGCATATATCCTCAATGTAAGACTTTGCAGAAAACCACTAAGAAGCCTCCAACAACTTCATACTTGATGTCACAAGAGAAAACTTGCTCCCAGGCAGGTCACAAGTGCACATACACATTCCTGGTTGTAGGGATCAGCTGGATTTTTACGTATGTTTCAGAGCAATTACGAAAGAAAAAAACTAAAAGTAAATGAAGCTAAAAGTGGCAATCCCATCCTTCAGGAGTGAAGTTCAAGGTTAAATTGGTTTCACAAGGGTGAGCTCAGTCCTGACAATAAATTGACAGAGCTGAGCAGATTAGCGGGGTTAAAGTGTGACGGTCATGATTCCTTTAGCAAGAGGGCCCAACCTAATCGGAACACGAGCGTTAAACTACTGTGCAAACCTATTACCTGACACTGGGCTTTACACATCTCCCATTTCACTAGTTTTTGATCTGTGAGATGATTTCCAGAAATGCAACCCCTGTGTACATATAATGAGCGCTAACTATAACAATATTATCTCTGTGACTCTCAGTTTCCCCACCAGGAAAATGAAGATACATAATGCTACCCTCACACACCTAATGAATGTACACACACACACTCCTCTTTAGAATTGTTCAGAACCTAAACTGGATTATACCATGTTGTTTCTCTAGGTGCTCATTATTACTCTTTCTGAACAAGTGTTTCCTTGCTCTGTAGAACTGTTTTCTTGATACAGCAGCCACATCTCTAGTAAGGAACACGATATAGTGCAAAAGTGCATACACTCTGGAACCTGGTGATTATTTAACCAGTCTGAGTTCAGTGATCATCTCTGTGAAGTAAGGCCAACAACATCCCTCACAGAGCAAGATGCACTCAGTCTGTTACATGGTAAGTGACCCCACTAAATCTGCCACCTGGCCTGGAAAGGGACAGAATGTTCTTGACTTGGGTCTACCCACAGCCCACCCTCATAGACAGAATAGGGGCTAGTTTACATATAATAGTTTGTGTCCCTAAGAGATGGTTACACCTGATAACCTCCTATAACCATTGGCCAAAATGTAGATAAATTCCCTGAAGTTCTGATTAAATTAATACAACTAAACTGAATCCAATTATTCGGCCTCTTCAACCTTTTTGCTTGTTTCTTTGTTTTCCAGCCTCTATGATCTTGTGGCACTAATATTTGGCCCTTGGATTAGCAGCCTGAGCCTTTCTGAGCTATCTTGTGACCAAAAGTGCAATCCCTCGGCAACGTTCTCCTGATCCCAATGGCAATAAGGAGAAACCTTACTTTGGGGGGCCAGGAAGAAATGATGTGTAGAGTATTCAGGTATCAAGCTTATATCCTCCAAACCATACTGATGGTGAGAGGTAGCCAGCAGCCTGCTGCATGTTTTTTGTTAAAGAAATTCTTACCGTATCCTTAATTCTCAATTGTGAACATCAAACATCCCTATTTCAATCACTGAACTGTTCTACTCTGCAATGAACCTTTCAGCAACAAAATGTCCTAAGTTGTTACCCTGAATTCTTTTATAATTAAATTACTTATTGATGCCAGAACACTGAATTAATTAGGAGGCATGGCTTGAAAGTCATGCTCAATTTAACAGCAGATAAAGAGTCCACAGTGTTCTCAATATTAAGAAACTGTTCTCTTTGTTTCCACACTTACTTTGGGGGGGCTTTCTCTGACCTGTCAGCAGTGTTTTATGCTCAACTGTGTACTCATGACCCAAACTATTACTATCTCTTTAAGGTGTGATAGGAAATCGCAGGTTCATTTTCCCAGGATATTCCCAAATGAGCCATAATAAATGAATTTAAGAAAACAGATGATCTCTTCAAATAGCTGCTTCAGGCAGCAGTAATTATCAATAAAGATAGCAGAGGAGACAGGGAGATGGGAATTAAGAACACTATCCAATCAGAGGAAGGGTGACAAAAAGCACTAAAAGTGAGTCAATCCCTTAACACGGATTTTAAGCAACTGTTTCAAAAAGATGTTAGACAGGCCAGGCACTAAAAAGCAAGCAGCTCCATTACATTTATGGGTTTGGAGTGTTCACCAAACGCCTGTAGAGAGAGGAATGCAAGAAAGATTAAGTGAAAATGAGCCAAACGAGTAACACATGGCACAGGTACCATGAAACTAGCTTAATCCTAGATGATGTTCTCCAAACTTCCACCCCATTTTAGACTACGTTTTTAAAAGTCAACCAATTAATGTCAGAAAGACAATTTTAACACTGGCCACAACCTAACATTACAAGGATAAATCCCATGACCCCTTCCCCAAAAGAGAGCAATGTATTTAAAAATTAAGGTAAATGGAGAATTATCTGCGCATCATTACACTTCCTTAGAAGTGGCAGTTTTGTTTGTTACTTAATAAAAGCCACAGGCGGGGACAGAATAAGTTTCAACTATTATCAAAAAATAGTCCAAAAATCCTCTTCAGACTGTAAGCTCCTAGAGGACATGGGCGGTGCCTTGGAAAGAAACTCTGTCAATGTTTGCACAGAAGCAGATATTCAACAAAAGAGGGCTGAATATTAATATGTCCCTAAGCCCTTGTTAAAAAAAAAAAAAAAAAGTATGAGAAAAAGCATTCAACTTGGAAATAGAACTCAAATATGGCTGGGGGTGAGCACTGGACGAAGTCAAAAGCTCATTCAACGAACACTATCGTATGCCTGGCTGGCACTGTTAGGGGGTGGCGGGAGTTTTGTGATTACAAAATACACGTGGTACCTGCCCTTGTGCAACTTAAACGACCAAATACCCAAGGAGAGACAAAACTATGGTGAGAGCTTTCAGGGGCCTAATGCATAGTGCTTATAAAGGACATAAAGCAATTTGGGGAAGCTGGATTTAAAACCTCACATAGGCCAGGTTTTAAGGTGACAGCTGGAGGCAGGTGCATGGCTGGCCGGGACGTGGGGGAGGGCGTTCCGGGAGGGCCGCAGGGCCCGGAGTCCAGCCGGGGGCTCGGCGCCGAGCGGCTGTACACACCGCAGGGGCCCAGGCGTGGGCCGCGCCACGCCGTTCACGTTTCAGGGGGTCGCCCCCGCTCGCGCCTCCCGCGACAGAACTCCGGTCCCGGTGAGAATCCTTCCATCGTTTCACTAAGCAGATTCCCCAACCGAGGCTTCCGGGGGTGGGGGGCAGCGGGCGCCGCGGAGAGAACCGGGGCGCCGCATCACTGGCTCCCTCGTGGGGGTAGTCACCTGAGCGGCTCAGCAGCTCCCACTCGTGGGGCCCGCAGAAAATCGCGGCCAGGGCCGAGAGCTCCTCCCGCACCGGCTCCGCCATGGCCGCTCCTCCCCGCAGCCTCAGCGCTTCCCCTTCCGCCGCCAACGCCTTCCCCGGCCGGGAGCAGCGCGGCCTGACGGCCACCTGGGGGCGCCCGCGCCAATGCCGCGGGGCGGGGCGGGGCGGGGCGGGGCGGGGCGGGGCGGGGCCCTCAGAAGCCCCGCCCAGAAGCTCCTGCTCTTTAGCTCCAGGCTCCGGGTTCAGCACTCGCGTTTGGGATTTCCAGGCTGGATGGAGGTATAGCGTCTGGGTCTCTATCTGAGACGACAGCCCAGCTCTCCTGTGGCTTTCCTGGGCGGAATGAGGCCTCCCAGCAAAGTCTGAGATCCTACAACTTTTACCCCACGTTTTGAACACTCGTCATCCCTGCTGATTTGGCCTTGGGCTGTGGGAATGAAGATAAACAGGGCGGTAGGAACTTGGCAGTTAGTAAGAAAAAAAAAAAAGACAAATAGGGAGGAGATCAGAACACAAGGTGACGTGCCTGGTTTAGGGTTGAACTAAGTGTTGTAAAACAAACGAAATCCTCCGCCCTCTGTTAGAAAGTCCCGGGTTAGGAACAGCCTCCAGGGCAAAAACAGGTGCAAAGGGAAGGATCGGACCTGCCAGCTCTGGCCTTCTCGGGATCTTGACCGGGGTGGCCCTGGGCTTCTGGGGGGTGACTATGGTGCCAAAGTCCTGGAGGCAAGGTCTTAACGCTCCCATTTGCCTCCTGTTTTCCCAGGGCCAGTGGAACTGGGCCGCCGTGGGAAGAGAATGAAGCGAGAGTGTAAACACTGGCAAACTGGCTTTTCAGTGTTCTCATTTTGTGGTGTTCAGTGCATACAATACAGTGTGTGTATTACCCCTGTGACGTTTGAGCGTAATAATGAAATTATCTTCTTTGAATCCAGCACCTACATTTAAAAATTTCAGCAATACCAGTTGGATAACAGAATTAGCAATCTGTTCTTTCTGGGCTTTGGTTTTAGTGAACAAGATTACAATGCTCCTCTGTAGCAGTCCTGTCTCTCAGCATGTTTGTCCTTTTGATTTTCAAGTAAGAATTTAAATGTTGGCAGCCCCCAAAAGCAGCTGATCTTGCTTAAGGAAGTGTGCAACTTCTGTTTGTATCAAAAATAATACTACATGAGATAAATAAGAGAATTTGGGTGGCTACACAGTGACTACTCCTATCATTGACCTGCAGAAGTGAGAACAAAGTTGATTTTAAGACAATGAATCCATGTTACCATTATCACTCCACCATTGCCCCCAAAATGGGGGATTTGAAAAAGGAAAACATACTGGCTTCCCAGAACAGAAAAGAAACCTGCCCAAGATGGACTGCAGGGGAAATGCTTTCCAGAGGCTGTGGTGGGATTTCAGTGACCCCAAGAAATCAGGAGCACTGCTGTGTACATAATTGGAACCAAAAAGGTTTATTTAAACTCATAGTTATCTCTGATGTAGCCAACTGGTTTAAAAAAAATAAAATAAAAACTCCTTTGAGTTATTTCCAAGATAGCAGAAGTTCAAGCAGTTCAGTAGGCTCATAATTAACTGCTAAAGAGATTGGTGAGCAAAATAATAAATTTTTAATTTAAAATATCAGTATTTGATTTTAGTCTGCAGTCCGATGTTACTATTGGATTTGAGTCATTTATTAAATATAATCTACAAAATAATCCAATAGTTTTTATTCTATTTTTATTTTTTCAAATTTAATGTGACTTGAGTTCAATAATATGAACAGCAAGTTTACAGCTGCAGAAGTATTAGGAGACAGATGTTGAAGCCTGCTGTCAGAAAGAGGTCCAGGAAATTGACTTAAGAGCACATCAATCTATTATTTAAAATTTTCTTGTCAATAGGTTTCTTCTTTGCTTTGCCTCTCTGTGTTGATTTCTTAACCTGCTTTTCATACTTCATGTTGAAATAAAAAAGAACTTGATATGAATGTCTTTTAAATTGACACTATCCTAACTAAGGCACTGAAGTCCCATGAATATGTTTCTGCACTCTGACATTTGGAAATAATCATCACAGAGACAGTGTAATGTCAGCTTGATATTTCTCACACTGTGAAAATATCAGCTACATGTCAAATCTATGAAGTCTGCCTTAATGTAATAAGTGTTCTTGTATTTACAGGCTACTAAAAATTCTAAACATTTAAATATGGAATGAAATGTCTACAGTTAGAGCATTATTGGTCTCCATCTCTATCTCCCCCATAAACACACACACAATGGCATATGATTTGCTCAAATAAATATTATTTTTACATGCACTTTTTCCAAATAATTGCTTTGCCAAGACCATAGGGAGAAAAGTTTACGATCTCTCACCTTGGGTGGCTCAGTAGATAGGGTGCTGGACATGTACACTGAGGCTGGAGAGTTGGAACCCGGCCCAGGCCAGCTAAAGCAACAATGACAACTGCAACAAAAAAATAGCTGGGCATTGTAGTGGGCGCCTGTAGTCCCAGCTACTTGGGAGGCTGAGGCAAGAGAATCACTGAAGCCCAAGAATTTGAGGCTATGAACTGTGACGCCACGGCACTCTACCAAGGGCGACATAGTAAGACTCTGTCTTAAAAAAAAAAAAAAAAAAAGCTGAAGATTCTAATATTGGAGTGGGGTGTAATAAGGAAAATTATATCAAAACTGTGAGAACAGTAAAAATGCTTTCAAGAACCACTCGGAGTAAAGAACAAAAAAGGCCTTAAATGCCAACTTCCTAGATAAAGCTGAACTCCAGGAAGCTGTGCTACTGGTTCTAAAAGGTTTCTGTATTAACTACTCCTTTTATAAAACACTTTTGGGCACCACTGACTGCTGGTCTGGCTCTGCAAGCTAGGTGTTGAGGTTTAGAGATGAAAACAAGTGTTTCAATGATTTCAGTCTTTGGTCTAAACAAATAAACACTATAGGCAACAATTACAAGTTATTTCACCAAGGTAAGGGCACCACCAAGCTAAGAATTACCACATTTCCTTACTGGTGTGACGTTCAAGTTCATGATGTGGGTGCAAGCAGTGGGTTATGTACCTCCCACAATTTCCCAGAGGAGAAATAATTCTGTAATGCTCACGAACATAGTAGGATCCCAAAAGAAAACAAAGTTGGCAATGTTAATTGGTCATAGTTCTTTTTGTTCTGTTCCTGTATTCAAATAGCTAATTTGTTTTTCATCATGATAAAATGAAAGCAAATAAAATCTATGGGAATTTGACCCTCACTCTGTGATCATGCTGTTGTGTGAAAAGATCTGCCTCAACCCAGTCCGCCCGTAATGTGTACTAAATCCAAAATGTTGGTTGCATTCTGCCTGTGCTCGATTCCTGTGCATGAGTGATATCAAGACAGTTCCACCTTGCTTTATGGGAAACTATCAACAAGGCCCACGTCCACTGACATAAAACTTCCAAAACCTACCTTATCAACGTTATAAAAGCAAGTGTTTCATATCACTGGGCTTTTAGAGTTTGTCTGATTAAAGTAACATCCAATACTTAATTTTGGTTACTACTATAAATGGATTCTTCTCATTACTACATTTTCCCACTGTGCATTAGTAGTGCAGGCAGCTTTTATTATTTGAAGGGGCTTTGAGGATTGTATGATTTTTTAAAAATCCTTTTCTCTAAACACATAAAGGGCCAGTACATGAGTAAACGCTGCCATTTTAGCAAAATAGATTCTCAGTGGTTGAAAATGGAGCAAGAGATGCCTACAGGAGACCACAACCATAAGTGGAAAAATTAAACATGTATATCCTTTAAAAAAGTTTTTTTTAAGGGGAAGGAAGAGAAAGAGAAAGGAAAAAAAGGAGGAGGAGGAAGGGGGGGGAAAGTGAAGGGACATAGGAAGATGAATACTTTGGAAGATGTTAAGAAAAGGACAATTTTTAGGAGTCAAAGGAAATTATGAGTTGGGATTTTGTCTTTATATCTAGAAAAAGTAAAGACGATTGAGTCATCTGCTTATTAAACAAAGAGATCTGAAATTTTATTCAATAACAGTATAAAGGCTGGAGTTTGATTCAGAATCAACTGAAGAAGGGGGAGGAGGCCGCAGTGTGGATCATATAGCAGTTCACCAGTAGTCTCACAAAAAGACACCGTCTACAAGGGAGCAAGTCCTCACCAGGCACCCAGCGTGCCTTGATCTTGAACTTCAAGGTTTTAAGAACTGTGAGACATAGGTTTCTATTGCTCATCAGTTACCCAGTCAAAGATACTTTGTTACAGGAGCCTGGACAAACAGAACCACCCCACAGACAACAGGATCAATCCCTCCTCTGCCACCACCAAAGTGGCCACATGTTCAGAGTGATTATGCCTGCACCAAAAGGGTCTGAAAAGGTTTACTGCTCACATGCCAAGGCTTTCTGGGAAAAGCAGGGCAATTCAAAATGATTTGAACAAAGGGAGGAAAAAATGGCTTTAGTAGTCATTATGGTTAGGGGATGGGGCCAGGTTAGAGCTCTCCGGTGGACCACTGGGGTTTCCAAGGTCTGACCATCCTGCCAGCACCAAAGGAGGAAACGCCCAGGCTTCCTTATCTGCTTGCCTAGAGGTGGGGCAGGAGGAGAAAAAAGGAGGATGGGGACTGAAATTTGTCAGTGGTTAAACATCAAAATTGGAATCCAACATGCTTATTATCTATCTCCACTAGAATTTTTTTTCGTTTTACTCAGTATAAATCATTTTTTATTTTTTCCTTTTTAAAGAAAGAAACAGAGAAGGGACATGGCACTGCACTGCAATGTAGGGAGAAAGCGCCTGCTGTTTTTTGTGTTTGTTTTTTCTTTAATGACACATAATAATTGGCTGAGCGCCTATCACTCACTGGTTTATGTACTGGCCACATGCTCCAGGCTGGTGGATCTGAACCTGGCCCAGGTCTGCCAAACAAACAAACAGCAAAAAAAAAAAAAAGAAAGAAAGAAAATAGCTGGGGCTCCATGCCTATAGCTCAGCGGGAAAGGTGCCAGCCACATACACTGGGGATGGCAAGTTTGAATTCAGCCTGGGCCTGCCAAACAACAATGACAACTACAACCAAAAAATAGTCTGGCGTTGTGGTAGGTGCCTGTAATCCTAGCTACTACTTGGGAGGCTGAGGCAAGAGAATCGCTTAGGCCCAAGGTTGCTATGAATGGTGACACCATGGCACTCTACCAAGGACAACAAAGTAAGACTTTGTCGAAAAAAAAAAGAAAAGAAAAGAAAAGAAATAGCCAGGTGTTGTGGCAGGCACCTGTAGTCCCAGCTACTAGGGAGGCTGAGGCAAGAGAATCACTTGAGTCCAAGAGTTGGAGGTTGCTGTGAGCTATGATGCCACAGAACTCTACTGAGGGTAACAAAGTGAGACTATGTCTCAGTAAAAATAAGGATACATAATAATTATACATATTTAGGGAGTACACATGATACTTCATGTATACATATAATACGTGTATACAAAGGGTAATGGTCAAATCAGGGTAATAGGGTATTCATCACCTCAAACATTTGTCATTTCTTTGTGTTAGAAACATTCAACATCCTCTCTTCTAGGCTGAGCACAGTAGCTCACTCCTGTAATCCTAGCAGTCTGGGAGGCCAAGGCAGGTGGATTTCTTGAGCTCAGGAGTTTGAGAACAGGCTGAGCAAGAGCAAGACTACTAAAGAGAAAGTATCTACTAAAAATAGAAAAACTAGCTGAGCATGGTGGTGCATGCCTGTAGTTCCTGCTGCTCAGGAGGCTGAAGCAAGAGGATCATTTGAGCCCAAGAGTTTGAGGTTGCTGTGAGCTGTGACACCACAGCGCTCTACCCAGGGTAACAGTGAGACTCTGTCTCAAAAAAATAAATAAACAAAATCCTCTCTTTTAGGTATTTTGAAATAAATAATAAATTATTATTAGTAATAATCACGCTCTGTGCTGTAGAACACTGGAACTTCTCCTCTCTAACTGTAATTCTGTACCCATTATTCAAACTCTCCTTATCCTCATCTCCTCCTACCCTTCCCAGCCTCTGGTAAGCTCTTCAACATACTGATTCCCTTTCCCAGAAATGGGATTGCTACATTGTATAGTAATTCTATTTTTAGCTTTTTGAGGAACTTCGATACTGTTTTCCACCAGCAGTGTATAACAGTTCCCCTACGTCTACATCCTCACCAGCATTTATTATTTTTTGATGACCGCCGTTTTAACTGGGACAAGATGCTATCTCATTGTGGTTTGGATTTGCATTTCCCTGATGCTTAGTGCTGTTGAATATTTTTTTAATATACTTTTTATCCATTTATACGTCTTCTTTTGAGAAATCCCTATTTCAGATCATTTGCTCATATTTTTAATAAGATTATTTGTCTTTTTGCTATTGAGTTGTTCGAGTTCTTTATATAATCTAGGTGTTAACCTCTTGTCAGATAGATAGTTTGCAAATGTTTTCTCCCATTTTGTAGTTGTTTCTTCACTTCATTGGTTGTTTTATTTGCTGTACAGCTTTTTAGTTTGATATAATTCCATTTGTCTATTTTTGCTTTTTTTTTTTTTTGCTTTTTTTGCCTGTGTTGTTGAGGTCTTACCCAAAAAAAACTTTGCCCAGATAATGTCCTGAAGAATTTCCTCTACATCTTCTTCTAGTAGTTTTATAGTTTCAGGTCTTAAATTTAATTCATATTTAGTTGATGTTTGTATATGGTGAAAGGTAAGGACTTAGTTTGTCTCCACTAGAATTTAAACATCTATGAGACCAGAAGTCTTACTACTCCAATTCATCTCTGTTTCTTCCATGTCTAAACCAGTGCCCAACAAATTAGGAAGTTAATAAATACTTGTTGGTACAAATAAACTCATTGCAAAATCTATAAGTTCTTGGTAAAATCATTTATTCAATAGATTTATCAGGCAACTGTTATATACTGGTCATTTTATGAGGTTTCAGGCATTCCATGAGTGAATGAGACACAGTCACTGACCTCCATGAGACTGGAATCTAATGCAGCAGGGGCCTCCGTCGTCCCTGGAGGAGGTAATGAGGGTCCTTCCAGGCGAGTGGAGGGTTATTGGAGAAGGCCCAGGAAGATGTCAGCCATAATTCAGCCATTATGATAGATGTTTCCCACCACAGGATAAGGGGAAGAAGAGGTAAGCTTAGGAAAAAGTGGCTAGAAAGACATATTTCTGCATTTATTCTTCAACAAGCATTTATCAAGCACCTTTTATGTACCAAGTATTGGACCAAGTCCTAGGGAAACTGTGGTTCACAAGGAGAACCTCTTAGAAGTTGTAGTACAGTGGGAGGGACAGACCTTAAAAGATCACACATTTGAAATCTGCAGCTTGTTGAAATTATGGGTTTAGATAAAATTGCCTTCCTGTGTCTCAAGAATCTCACAATGATGGTGATGTAGTTCCCAGAAATGGAACAAAGAAGCACTATTTTGCTGGTATTTCCAACACAACATGGATCAAACACAATAGTCCCTTTGTGGACGTGTTTCTGTATTTCTCTGTTGTTTTTCACTTTTTTACAGTATTTCCTCCTGTGTTTAGTGGAGGGGAAAAAGTCAAGTCAAAATAGAAAAAAAAATATTTCTCGTGGTACTATTACCACCTTGGTCTTTGTCTCTCTTGTTTCAGGTAAAATCTTGCTACATTTATGTCATTCTCATTGCTCTTCAAAATTCTGCTTAGCCAGGAATTTCTTCACTGATAGTTTCATTATTTTCAAAATGACCATTACACTCCTAGACAAAGCACAGCCAGGATTCCTGCTATTGGGATCACGTGCTTTGTCCTTACTTCTTTCTCCTAGGATACTTTCCCACCTCTTTGCCTAATGAACTCTTATTCATTCTTCAGTTCTAAATCTCATGCCTTCTTCTGAGTCTGACTTGAAGGCCTCTCCTGTATTTCTCCATCATTTACCACATTTACTCACTGGCTAGAGTGTACTATAATTGCTTCTGTGTCCATAATCCCAGCACAGTATGACTTTCATGAGATGAGGGTATATTTTCTGTGCCATCTTTGGTTGTGCCTCCAACTGTTCACATAGTGCCTAGCATAGAAAAGGCATTTGACCTCCGTAGAATGAATCAAGAAGGCATGAATGCATAGTTACATCAAACGGGTTAGGGTTCGTTTTTCTTGTTACCTCCACTCTGCCTTCTGTCAGATTTTATTATCCCTTGAAACATGTTGATACATAATGTTAAGCAAGCAGATTGCTATCCATGTCTTTGATTCATATTCAGAGTGATGAAAACAGACAAATATGCTAAGGAAACAGTGGATGACCCCCAACAAAGCCCCACAGTCTTGAAGAGGGAAGAATGTGTTGTCTTGACAGTAAATTTTCACATTGAATAACAGTTGCTTGCAGTTGCCACTTCACATTGTATACAAAGAAATATGGATTTTAAAGTAATTATTACAGCTAATAACAATAGAAAGTTTTGACATTACGGGGCTGAGTCTGGAAGTCATTGGTAGATAAATCTATATAGTACTTATGTCCCAAACTGAAATGGGACGCCACAGGGTACTTGATCTAGGGAGACTAGAAATCCATCTCCTTACACCAGAATGTGTGAGACTAGGGCATTTTATTTTGTCATTATACAGGTTAATATAAATTATTTAAAAAATAACTTAGTCACTTGAAGATAGGCTAGTGATGTGTAACAATGTAACCATGGTAATTTTTCACTGTGTAACTTACAATCACTAAAGAAGTTCCTTTTCCTTTTCTTTTTTTCTTTTTCTTTTCCAATGCTTCAATGTGTTATTGAGCAGAGTATGTTGAAGGGGCAGGGTTTTCACTGAAGAGAGACCTGAGGGAAGTTTTGGTCGTAATAGAAAAGTTCTATTTCCTGTGGAGGTGATAGTTACATGAGTTTAAACCATTTAAGAGTACCTTTAAGCTCTGTGTATTTTTTTTAATATATATTATACCTCATTTTTTTAAATATTGGGGGGGAAGACAAAGTAGTAAGTTCCTAGTACTTTTATAAGATTCCCCTTTTTTTTTTCTGATTCAAGCTGAGTATTTCCTTAGCTTGAAAATTGAAGGAAATTAATTCTTTTAGAAGACCTTTAAGACTTGCTTCTGCTTGATTTTTATAACAACAAACCTTGGCAAGAAAATGCTACAGGTTTCAAGTTTCTTCAGATGGCACCAACTTGTCTCTGAGAGCGGGAAGCTGATACAACCAAGGAAAACCATTCCTTCACTTAGGTCAAGTTGTTTTTTAGACTGAAAGCTCAGCCTATCGCTGTTGGTGTTACACGAAGAAAAACAAAATGATTGATTCAAGTACACCTCACTGTATAAAGACTATAAAGGGGTTATTCAAATAAGTTTTAATGCACTAAACAAAAGCACTATTTCAAATAATTTTATGATGATAGTTTAGTTTGGGCCACCTGAGGGATGTGTGGGTCTAGCACGCTATGTATATCACTTCTCTTACAGTCTCCGAATCAAGCTTCATCCCATCGATGGCATCTTGCAGTGTTACGAGCCAGGCAGTCGACGTGCTGTAATATGGCTTGCACGTGCAGTAATACGGTTGCTTTCCTTGATGACTCGATTTCTGGTGAGATCATGGCAATACAAGCATCGAAGTTTTCACAATAGTAGAATGGGTATCAGCAACTTGGAAAAGTGTTCTGGAAGTATTAGTGGAGGTATTATTTTTTTCTTAAAGAAATGCAGTCTCACCAATGCTGTTGATGAAGCAATTGATAACATATATGGAAAAATGCAGACACCAATGCCTCGGTGTTGAAATGTGTGGGTCACAGACATAAATGAACAGTTAACAAGTTTTAGCAATAATTTAACAAGGCATTTTGCTATATATCTTCTTTTCTATGTGGGCACAATAGTGATATTTGATCATGTACATCTAAATAAGTCCAAAGATCTTTTTAAAGAAATATAAAATAAAAATTTCAAGTGACAAATGAATAATTGGCAGCATACGTAGTATTATCTTTTGTAGTGATGCATAAAATAATGGTTCATCTCATAATTGACAGCATGTTAGATTCTATGAAAGCTGATTTTTGAAAGTTGCCTTTTTTATGCTGGCTTTTCAGCAGGGGGATGGTGGAATGCTCTGTAATCAAACTATCTACAATGTATAGCAATTCTATTTATTGTGTAGCTACTATAAGCCAACTGGTATGCTAAGCAAAAACCTGAGAGAGTTATTATTGAACTAACTTTTATCCCTTCTGAGCCATTACGTAGTATGTCCAAGGTAAAATTGTAACGCTGAATTAAATTTAGTTTTGGCTGACTCCCATCAGCTCTTGATGTTTCTACAGTGACTTTCTCCACCCTCTCCCCAACATCCCTAGTAATTCAAACTGAAAGCTTGAAGATGGTGTTGAGAGAGAGAAAATGAGAAGCACAGCAACACCCAGTCAGTGTCGAGGCTGCTCTCGAAGCCAGCTGTGTCCTCAATTCAGTGGCACAGCTCTTCCTTCAATTATGGGAGATATCTTAGAGTCCTAATATCAAATTGTCCTCTTTTTTTTTGGAGTTGGCTAGTTTTATGGGGAATTTTATCACTTGCAACCAAAACTACTGTCATCATCCACAGGTTTCATGCATTTATACATTTCACTAGTAATAATTAATTACTTTTCACATACCTCTAACAGCCAGATTTGAGCCCTGCTGGCTTGCTTCTCTAAACTGTGCAGTGAACGAAGCTATTTCAGCTATGGTTGGCAGCTTCAGAAACTCCAGATTCTCTTTGGGATTAAACTATGTTCTAATCAGAACTGGGTAAAAAGCAATGAAATCAGCACAAAGAACCCGGGACCAGGAGCCAGCTTGCTTTTCCTCTAAGCAGCTCTGTTTTGAGACAAGTTGCGAAACTCCAATGGACCTCCCTTTCCTCCACTGTAAAAAGATACAAATTAAAAGATGATTTATATACATCTCTTGCTTCCTGTGTAAAGTCATCCAGACATTACACGTCTCACGTGGGAGTAAATCCAGTGAATTTCACAGGCCATTCCACATCTAACGCCTTTGATAATATGTATTCTGTTTTTTTAATCCAGCAAGTATTTTTATTTATTTTTTCAATTTAACAGATACTTTTAGGGTGCTCACTGTATGCCAGACACTGTCTTAAGTAATCTCTTACATCAGGACAGCACTTTTATAGTTTAAAAAAGACCACCATGTAGGTTTTCTTATTTGATATTATCATAAACATGAAAGGTAATTTTTTTTTACTTTGTCTTGTCTTACATATGTTTAAAGGATTTTAAGAAATTAAAGTTATCCATTCCAAACCATGCATCTTGTGCTAGAGGCAGTTCTAACGTCAGGTGTTCTGATTCCAAAGGCTGTGATCCTTCTACTTGAATGCAATGAATTGAACAATGTCTTCAGGAATTGCCCTCTGCACCCTCTCTTCACTCTCCTCTCTGCCACCTTCAGTCTCAGAGAGACATCATCTTCTGCTGGTGGCTCCTGGAACTCCAGGCTTACATTCCACAGATTTAGGAATCTCAACAGAGAGTCTCTTTGCAGACAACCCCAGCAAAAGACCCACAACTGCATCTCCGTATTTTTTTCTTAATAGAATTCAAATTCGATGTTATCAAGTGATGTGCTTGACAGAATGAAATGAAAATATGAGTTTTGCTCGGTGCTAACAACAAATTAAAAAATAAACTATGAAGTATCTTCGAATGAAATAAAAGCATAAAGTGATATTATAAACCTTATCTCCAGGAACTATCTTAGAATACTTTTCATACTACAAGACTTGTGGCTGGGGAATGGAAAAGCATCAAGTTCTGGAATGGTGTAAAGTTTTCATTCTTAACCAAAAATAAAGGCATACATCCTTGCAGTTGAAGTCAAATCTTCAAAGTTTGATAATAAGGAGGATGCTGAAGTGTTCTTGTTTTTCCTTTTGAACTATTAACTTCCATTTTTAATACCAAACCAGAATATATGATTGCTTTTCCCAAAAACTAATGACCTTTAAAAAAAAACCCACATTAATAAGTAATTTGCAATTAAAAAAAATATTTCTGAGGTTGGGCGCGGTGGCTCATACCTGTAATCTTACCACTCTGGGAGGCCGAGGCAGGTGAATAGCTTGAGCTCATGAGTTCGAGACCAGCCTGAGCCAAAGCAAAACCCTATCTCTACTAAAAATAGAAAAATTTGGCGGCCCCTGTGGCTCAGTGAGTAGGGCACCAGCCCCATGTACTGAGAGTGGCAGGTTCAAACCCGACCCTGGCCAAACTGCAACAAAAAATAGCTGGGCGTTGTGGCGGGCACCTGTAGTCCCAGCTACTCAGGACGCTGAGGCAAGAGAATCACCTAAGCCCAAGAGCTGGAGGTTGCTGTGAGCTGTGACACTACGGCACTCTACCAAGGGCGACAAAGTGAGACTCTGTCTCTAAAAAAAAAAAAAAGAAAAGAAAAACTGAGGCAAGAGGATCACTTGAGCCCAAGAGTTGGAGGTTTCTGTGAGCTAAGACGCCATGGCACTCTACCCAGGGCAACAGCTTGAGACTCTGTCTCAAAAAAAAAAAAAATTTTGTGTACTCAATCTCATCCAATGATACAATTCTACAAATCAGAAAGCTAAACTCTTTAGCCAAAATGTTGACTTGGAAAAACAAAATATGATATAATTAGTTAATTATTATATTACTGGTTTTTCTTTCAAAAGCACTAAACATTTCTTCTGACAAAAGTAAATAAACTTCAAATTATAATGTATTTGAGGAGCTACTACTCAAATAAACTTCAAATTATAATGTATTTGTAATTTAACTTCAAATTTGAAGTAAATAAACTTCAAATTATAATGTATTTGAGGAGATACTACTCAGTATTTTTGTTTTTTAATTTAATGGGGTGATTAATTCTTTGGAACAGCCATGTCCAAGCTTAGTCATAAATACAAGCTTGGAATTTTTGATAGCTTTGTGCTCATACCTAACTTGCTTATACTTAAGAAATTATTCAAGGCACGACTTCTCTCTAATGTTCATTACTTTGGGTAGCATTTTAACAAAGAGAAAGCAAGGAAAGGAACAAAGCTGTCTTTACTGAATACTAATTACAGCCACTGCCTCACAGTTCTCACCAGCAGATGGGTGTCCCCAGAACCACAGTGTGGACGCAGGGATGTGTGTGTGTTGGCCCATGTGTGCTGACACTGTGAAGGGCTGCACCAGCACCGCTTGCTGACCCACAGGTGGTACCCAATATGAGTTTGTGAGAGCAATGTTTGCCTTTCCAATTCCATCAGGCTAAATCCCATATCCTCTAAACACCCAGGAATCCTAACCATCCACGGCCCAGAGACGGTGCAACTGTCCATAAATGGCCGTAAGAGTCAGGAGGAAGCTGACTGTGTGGCTCCCCAGTAGCTGACAGCAGTGATCAATGAAATATTTAACACCTCACGTAACCTGGGACCTGACCAAACTAACAAACATTAGGCATAAGTAGCCTAATAGCTGCCGCAGCGCACCCTGGCTGAGTGTCCCTTTAGCACCAAGTGCACCCTTAGCATTCGCAAATGCTGTTAAAAGTACAGACGTATCATCTCATTTAGTCCTAAAAAATCTGTTACATAGGCATTATTATGCGGTTTTAGTTTGGGATTTTTTTGTTTGTTTGTTTGAGACAGAGTCTCACTCTGACATCATCATAGCTCACAGCAACCTCAAACTCTTGGGCTCATACAATCTTCTTACCTCAGCTCCAGCCTCCCGAGAAGCTGGGATAGGACTACAGGCACCTGCTACAATGTCCAGCTAGTTTTTCTATTTTTTATTAGAGATAGGGTCTCACTCTTACTCAGGCTGGTCTTGAACGTCTAAGCTCCAGAGATCCACCCTCCTTGGTCTCCCAGAGTGCTAGGATGGCAGGCGTGAGCCACCACCCCGGGCATTATTACTCTTCTCAGTTTATGAGTGAGAAAGCTGAGGCTTACAGAGGTCATACAACCAGGAGGTGTGGGACCTAGATGGAGTATGGTTCCCCTATACAACCAGCGTCTTTATTCTGTGGTTTTCCTTCCATTCCCAGTGCTAATTACAAGGATAAGAAACCCTTTAACTTTTTTTTCTTAAGGTAAACATGAAATGAAGTTAATTAAGGAAGAGAAAGATAGGCTTACAGGGGAAGAAAGCTCACAGAGCAAGATACGTTCGTCATAGACAGCAAACAGGCCTCCATGCCAAGGCAAGTAGGCAAGGAGACCTAACTTTTAGTTTTTTTTATACTGTGCTACCTATTCAGAAATCTGAACATAAACAGTGACAAACAAAAATGTTGATACAGTACCTCAGCTTCATAATTCAAATCAGTTACAAGTAGTTTCCATTAGATGACTTTTCCTTGGCCTATAGAAATGTTAATAACCAGGAAAAGACGTGTGTAAATAAGATGCTTTCAATATTATTTGTGTGAGACTCTTCTTCAAAGCTCTCAATTCTGCTACTGTCAGCATGCTAATCTATATTGAAAAACATGAACCAAAAAGCTAACTTCCTGGATAAAATTTATCCTGCAAGTTTAATCTTAGCAAGCAAGGCATGAAGTCATTGAGTCTTTTTTTTTTTTTTTTAAGGATTAAAAATTCACTTCTTCTGGGGAGAAGACACAAAACTCTGGTGCAGAAGAATTCCAGATAATTTATGTAGACACTGTACTCTCGAGGAGGGGAGTGTAACTCCCCACTTTTTTAAGTAAAGGCTTAACACAGTGACTTCCGTCCAAAGAGTACATGGAAAAGGGGTGGGAGGATGGAGAAAGGGAAAATAACCTCACAGCTAAGAAACAAGGTCAACTTTTATTTTTTTTGAGACAGAGTCTCACTTTGTCACCCTCAGTAGAGTGCTATGCTGTCATAGCTCACAGCAACCTCAAACTCTTGGCCTCAAATGATCCTCTTGCCTCAGCCTCCCAAGCAGCTGGGACTGCAGGCGCCACCACATCGCCTGGCTGTTTTTAGAGATGGGGTCTCGCTGGCTCAGGCTGGTCTCTAACTCCTCGCTTCGGCCTCCCAGAGTGCTAGCAGTATAGGGGTGAGCCACTACACCTGGCCTCACATGGTCAAACTTTTAATATCATATTCCCTTCCTCAAGCCTAACTGTAGGATGAGCTAGAGCTACAAAATGATGCATATGGAACATAAGAGGGATTTTCTCATTGAAGTCTTTCATCCTAGTACAGTAATAGTGTAGCTGTTAACACAGATAAACTTTGAAGCCCAACTTCTGGACAAGGGAAGGAAAAATAGGAAAGAGGTAAGGAATGGTTATAGGGACAAAAAAAGATTATTTTAAATAAAAAATTTAGCTTAAAAAAGAAAAGAACCAAGGTCGACATCAACAGAGATAAGTCACGCGGATAGCACAGCCCGCGTCATAAGGGGTGACTGAAATGACACTTCTGTGGTCTTCCAGCCTAAAACCCATAACTCCAGTCTCATCTTGACAAAACCATCAGATAAATTGCAGTTTATTTACATTCTACAAAATACCTGACCAGTACTCCTCAAATCTGTCAAGGTTAGGCCGGGTGCGGTAGGACTCTGGGAGGACTCTGGGAGGCCGAGGCAGATGGATCACCTGAACTCACAGGTTTGAGACCAGACCAGCAAGAGCAAGACGCTATCTCTAAAAATAGCCAGGCGTTGTGGTGGGTGCCTGTAGTCTCAGCTACTAGGGAGGCTGAGGCAGGAGGATTGCTTGAGCCCAAGAGTTTGAGGTTGCTGTGAACTACGATGCCATGGCCCTCTACTGAGGATGACAAAGTAAGACTGTCTCAAAGAAAAAAAAATTAAAAAAATTAAAATTAAAAAACAAAACTGTCAAGGTCATCGAAAAAAATAAAAAAGGAAAGTCAAAGAAACTTGCAGCCAAAAGGAGACTGTTAAAAGATAAGCTTAGGCACATTAAAATTTTAAAGAGTTTATTTGAGCAGACAGTGGTCTGCGAATTAGAGCCAAACCACAAGCAGTTTGTGCTCCAAGAGGAGACAGGCCTGTTTGTGTCAGCAAGGCACAGAGAATACTTGATTGGTTCACGTGGAGCAGTAGCCTTCAGGTCTGTAGTTAAAGGCTGTTGGCAGTTTCTGCTTGGCAAAGTTACTCTGAGTTTCCAGGTATGCTTACTAAAAACCTCCTCCCCAAACACTGGAGGCCTCTCAGTCTAATGCCTGCCCCGTGTGAGGTTTTATTTTAAAATAACTAAATGTTGTGTATCCTGGATGGGATCCTGTCACAAGAAAAGGATAGTAAGTAAAAAGTAAGAACATCTGAATGGAGCATGGACTTTAGTTAATAACCATATGTGAATATTGATTAATTGTAATAAATCTATCCATATTAATATGAGGCATTACCAGTATGGTCAACTTGGGTACAAGGTATATTGGAAATCTCTGTGCTAACTTTGTCATTCTTCTATAAATCTAAAATTGTTCTAAACTATGAAGTTTAATTTTAAAAATAAAATTTTGGCATTTCTGTAATTGATCATGCTGTACCAGGTTGACTCAAAATTCCTAAAGAAACAGATCATACAAGTGAGGCTGGAATTCCTCTGAGCCATCATTTTTGGTCTAGCTCCAACATCACCCTCCACCACCCCTTGCCTTTCATAAACAAGGCTCTTGAATGAAAAGTTCCCTTGTCCTATATCCATGGGGCAGTGATTCAGCACCTCCCACAGATACCTAAATCCAAGGGGACTCAAGTCCCTGATATAAATGGCATGGTATTGTCAGTTAACCTGTGTATACCCTCTGATATATTTTAAATCATCTGCAGGATGACTTACAATAACTGAAACAGCATAAGTGCTATGTCAACAGTTGTTACGCCATATTGTTTAGGAAATAACAACAGGAAAAAAAGTCTGTACATATTTAGTACAATGGAATTTTTAGATGGAATAACCCTCATTCATGTTTCAAACCACTGTAGTCATAACACAAACTCTAGATCCACTGGGGTTTTCTCAGTCTTCCACTTTACTTAACCTGATAAAAATTCCAAGTATTGATCACTCACGTCTTCAAAATTCCTGGTTTCTTTACCCCAGTCTCCCTGGGTTTTCCTCCTAACGCTCCTTCTTCTTTGCTCACATAGCAAGATACTCATTTTTTATTATTTTTTATTTTTGCCTTTTTAAAATTGATAGAACTTGAGATTCTCACTCAGGAAAAGGGTTACTTGAGTAATCTTAGTTATGCAAATATAGGGTGAGAGCACTGTCATTCTGAAATAGAGGACTTTTTTTTACAGTAACTGTCTCTCCTCTCGGTGTGCAGAGGTCATCACTGAACAGGTGGTGACTCAGGGCCTACAGGAACATGGGGCCTTTCTGGAAAGGAGACATCAAAACTCCAAATTCTAATCGCCATGATTCAAAGTCAGAATGGGCTCATGGAGTATTCCTCATTAAAGTCTTCTGGAAGGAGAGTAGGCCGAGAATTCCAAGAGCAGAATGCACTAGAAAATGTCAGCACAAGAACCTCAGAGTTCATGCAGTTAGAGAGTGAGTACATTGTTTTCAGCACAGGCCGGCAACGTTACTCCCGATCCAACCACACTGCCATGGGTACTGCACATTGGGGGAATAAAATCAGCGGGCATTGGTGTGAATTAAACGCGGCTGTAACCCCGATACCTAATACGGCACCACTGGGTCTGCGCAGTCATCTATCTGGACCAGTGAAGGCATCCCAGCACCACCAACCACACGGCAGGACGGCCTTCAGTGGTGATGACTCTGTGAACTCAGAAGCAAAGGCCGTGAACGCGTCAAGGTCCAGGCTCTCTGCACTTGAAGAGGACTGACCCACATGGCTCTCTACCCTCTAGTTGAATCCATACTTGACATTCTTAGAAAAAAAAATTTTTGTTTTAAATTTCAGATTAATATGAGGGTATAAATGTTTAGGTTACATTGTTTCATTTCTAAGGTAAAGTTCAAGTTGTAGTTGAGGCCTTCACACAGGGGGCCTGCTGAATACCCTTACACTGTGCATATTAGGTGAGATCCCACCAATCGCCCTCCCTCATCCCCACTCCTTTCTTCCTTCTCTCCCCTCCCCCTCATGAGACTATACTTGTATTGAAAAAAAAAAATTTTTTTTACATTTTTGAGATGAGGTCTCCCTCTGTCATCCAGGCTGGAGTGCAGTTATGCATAGCTCACCATAACCCAGGTGAGTCCTTCTGGACTCAAGCAATCCTCCTGCCTCAGCTTCCAGAATAGTCGGGATTACAGGTGCCTGCAACATCTGCCTAATTTTTTTTATTTTTTTAGAGACAGGGTCTTACTATGTTGACCATGCTACATTCTTGATGAAAGTTTTTGATGAAAAATATATGAAAACACCTTGACAATATGGCAAGCATGGCCTTGATCAATTGATCAAACAAAAGATGTGATCGTATTTGTACCCTAAATTTATGATAATCACACCACACAAGTTCTGCCCCCTCTCCCTTAACCTTAAACATTACTGTTTTTGAAGATTTTGTTCTTGCCCTAGATAATTCCTTCCAATCTGTGGCTTTATCATCTCCTATATTCCAGTGTCTTCTCCTATTTACATCTATGGCAAAGAATTCCAAACTCCAGTTCATTAGCTCCTCCTACCTTTATAACTTCGTTTCTATCTTCCACGGGACCTCAAACATGGCCTGTCTGAAAATGACTATATTTCCCCGAAGTGCACCACACACTCACAAGGAACCTAGTCCCTAACTTTAATGGTGTCCTTAGCCAAGATGGGATATGGGCACCCTCCTCATTGCCCCACAGCCATCAACTGCCATACCTAATCTATCCTCATTCACCACCGTCTTTGAACTGGTTCAGATTCTCATTACTTTGCCAGTCTCCCCCTAACTACTTACAGTTCCCAAACATGAGATTTCCTCTGAGTGAAACATGCTTCCCACTTCCCCTCTTGTCATCACATTTGGCTTTTTCAACCCACAGTCAGTTTCCACTGGAAGCTTCTTTCCCTCCCAGGTTTGAGTCAGAGGCCCCTCCTGGCCGTGCCCTACCCCAGTGCTGTTACTCTGTGCCTGGATGCTTGCTTCTCTCCCTGCTAAACCACGTGCTCTGTAAGAGAGAGGGTCTGTCTCATCACTCCCCGCTGGAGCTCCACAGTCCAGCACAGGGGCTGCCCATGGTGTTTAAAAATCATAACTTACCCCTTCCCTGAAGTCTCTCTCCCTCCAGTTCACCTTCCAACAATCCATTCTCCACACAAGATTAAAAAATACACCCTGTTACTCCACAGCAGTGTTTTTCAGCCTTTTTTTAATCTCATGGCACTCTTGAACCTATAGTTAAACTTCTAAATTATGTTGATCAAATAAAAAAAGAAGTAAAAGAAAAGAATATACTTACTGCGCTTGGGACTTCTTTCGAAAATAATTGATGGTCTTTGAAAACCTTTGTGGCCACCTAAGATCCTCTTGTGGTATACCAGTTGAAAATCCCTGCTCTATGGCTTAAGTTTCCTCGGTTTTTTTTTTTTTTTCATAGTAGCATTTATCAAATGGGGTTTTATATTACACTTCTCCACGAGAAAAGAAAGTAAGGCTAATGATATTTTTCTTTGAAAAGCAGTCATGGACATCCAGGAGCTGGTCTGGTGCTACCCACTGGGCATTGCACTCTCCTGTTGAATATAAACAATTCCATGAAACTTCAGCAGCAGATGAGGCCACTTTACGGTGGTGATAGATCAAACGTAAGACAACTGCATCCTTGTATCTGAACACAGAGGCAACATGAATGTTGTCCAAGCCACAAAAATGACCCAGCACCCTCTCATGCTGTTGATGTGAGTGAACGCTGCTTCCTCACCACAGACTTCTCTTCTCCTAGATAAGACTGATTAAAATACCCAGTCATACCATTAATAACTTTCTCACCACATCTGATCCTGAGCAAACCCTGCTTCCTTAAACCCTCCTTGAATAGCTGAACACAAGCCCAAATCCTTTCATAAACCCTTTCTAACTCTACCTCACTGCGATGCCCGCCACTGCTCCCCAGGGGTGTACTCTTCCTTGTTGCAAAGTAAGAAACCCAAGTATGTTCCAGGTGTGTGAATAAAATATTCAATGCATTTATACTGTCGGTTATGTGAGTGACTCTAAAAAGAATGTGAGGATGTCACCGTGCACACCTGATGTCTGATCTGTATATTGGCACCCAGCCAGCACTCACCAACTGCATTGCTTTACGTTGTCAATTATTCTGTTGAATTATTTCACCATATTTATGATATGATCAAATTTTATTACATATTAAACATTCATACAACTTACCCACACAGTAGGAAGTTTTTGCCTTTTTCTTTTTCTAGGAAGAGTTCTAAATGGGTGCCTGATTAGATGTACCTCAAAAGCCAGCCCCCTCCCACACATTTGGAAGCACATGCTACAGATGACATTTACAGTGTGAAGTGCAGAGTGGATGTAGTACTTGGGACGGTGGGAAGACCCCATCACTGAGCTAATCTGTGAGAGCGAGAGCCCACAGCGCCTTTCAGAGATCTCTGCACAGAGAGATCTCAACCCCTCCTCTCCTCCCATCTCAGTAAAGTCTACAAATAGACAACATCTTTGTGCAGATGGGTTTTCTGTGGGAAATGGAGAAGAATCAAGTTTCACCTTGGGGTTCGTTCAATAATCTGTGGGAAAGACTTCGGATTTTTCTACGCTATAGAATTGGACATGTGTTTTAATCCAATTCCATGAGTTTTTAAGAGAAGAGAGAAGCTCTTTTTTGGCATCTGGGTTGTACATATTATATGAAAAATAAGCTAAAACTTTTTACCCTAACATGGAGAATAGAAGTGGCTGTAACTAGACTCTGAATTCTTTGAGGACGGACTATTCTCAATCCTTTCTGTTCAAAGAACAGTCTAAGAGGCAACAGCATTGGCATCACCTGGAACTCTGTTGGAAACAGAGTTCCAGGATCATCGCAGACCTACTGACTGAGAATTTGCATTTGAGGAAGATCCTTGAAGCACGTTGAGAAACCCTATGAGGCGGGTACACGCCTTGCTCTCTTCTGAAGGAGAGGAAGGATGGAGGGCAGGGAGGCAGGAAGGAAGGAAGCAATCTGATCCTGAAAACTCTTACATTAGATTATCAATCAATAAATATTCTAAGACTTTGCAAATCAGATGATAAGAAAAATGTTTTTTAAAGTTTTTTTTACTTTTTATAGAAATTTTAATGAAAAGATAGCAATTGTTAGCTTTAATTAAAATTTAAAAATGTGATGCAGTCCATGATATCCTCCTTTTTTTTTTTTCTTTTTGAAACAGAGTCTCACTGTGTCACCCTCAGTAGAGTGCTGTGAAATCACAGCTCACAGCAACCTCAAACTCTTGGGTTTAAACGATTCTCTTGCCTCAGCCTCCCAAGTAGCTGGGACTACAGGCACCCGCCACAATGCCCAGCTATGTTTTGGTTGTAGTTGTCATTGTTTGGCAGGCCCAGGCTGGGCTCCAACCCGCCAGCCTCTGTGTATGTGGCTGGTGCCCTACTCCCTGAGCTATGGGCACCAAGCCAGGTATCTTATATTTTGTTTATTTCATTTGTTCTCTAATATCTCATATTACTGTTACAAAATTTCTCCCAACTAATTTTTTAGTCTAAGTATTAGTACGGATAAAGTCATC
>CAUYPK010075036.1:0-64487 GCA_963574355.1 Loris lydekkerianus
GCTGTATTTGTCTGTTTGTGTGTGTGTGTGTTTATCAATATATATATATATATTTATAATTTTTTTTTTTTTTTTTTTTTTTTTTTTTGAGACAGAGTCTATGTTGCCCTGTGGCGTCACAGCTCACAGCAACCTCAAACTTGGGCTTAAGCAATTCTCTTGCCTCAGCTTCCCAAGTAGGTGGAACTACAGTCACCTGCTACAATGCCTGGCTATTTTTTTGGTTGAAGTTGTCATTGTTGTTTGGCAGGCCCAGGCTGGGTTTGAACCCGCCAGCTCTGGTGTATGTGGTTGGCGTTCTAGCCACTGAGCTATAGGTATTGAGCCTTAAATGATATTATTAAACTCTCTCAAGTCTTCTCTGGATTTTTAAGTGTAAATAAATAATAATGAACATACAAAAGCAATTCTGTCACAGGTGATTTAAATGTTAACTAAAACTAATTATAAGGAAATAGCCTATGCCATTATGGCAACATTTATCCCTGGTTTCTATACTATCATTACTACTTAGCCCTTACTTTTGTGTGATGTTTACTGTCATTCCAATGAAGATGGTTTGCTGCAGAAAAACTGAAGAAAAATAGTAACAATGAAAGTAGTTAATATTCACTAAGCAATTAGATGACAGGTAATATACCAAGTACGTGTACTATAGAAGTAGTAATATTTAATCCTTACAGTAACCTTAAATAAGAGACTATTAGGCCATTATGGCTTTTAAAATCACTCATTTCATCTGTTTTCCCTATTCCCTCTGGAATTACTTTTTAAACTTCTTTCCCTAACAAAGCTTTAAATGAGTTTTATTTCCTGGACTACCTTTCTACCACTATAAATAAAGTAGGGAAGAAGCTGAGAAAGGCAGCTCACACCTGTAATCCCAGCACTCTGGGAGGTCAAGGCAGGAGGATCCCTTGAGCTTAAGAATTCAGAGACCAGACTAAGGAAGAGCGAGAGCCAGTGTCTACTAAATAATAGAAAAGTTAGCCAGGCATTGTGGGGTATAGTCCCAGCTACTTGGAAGGCTGAGGGAGGATTGCTTGGACCTAGGAGTTTCAGGTTGCTATGAGCAAGCCTTATGCCAGGGCACTCTGGCTTGGGCCACAGAGTGAAACTATGCCTCAAATAAAATACCCCCTCCCCCACCCCCAATCCCCAAAATCAAAGTAGGAAAGAGAATAAAAACAGAATGAACAAAATCAACCAATTTTTTCCAAATCCATTAAATGCAATCATATTTTAAATAAAACTGGGTAAACCATACCTTTTTATTGCATTTTTCACAATGATATGCGTTTGCACCTTCTAGTAAATCTCCTTTCACATACTGTTCCAAAGAATCAAGAAGATTTTGGTGGTTTCTAATGTCTACATTTAGAGTTGTAAAAGATTCTTCACATTCATACCTAAAGTTGTTTAAGAAAGACAAAAGATTTATTCCTTAGTTTTATAAACATTTAATTAAGTTATAGACTTAATAAAAACATTTGTAATACTTATTATTTAATATGAAATATGTAAGTCATAGAATGTTAATGTTACTAATGAATGATAGTTAACTTAGGCAAAATGGTATTTTAGGGCCTGGCACAGTGCTCACACCTATAATACTAGCACTCTGGGAGGCGGAGGCTGAGGCTGGCAGATCACCTGAACTCAGGGGTTCGAGACCAGCCTGAGTCAGACCTCATCTCTAAAAATAGGCATTGTGATGGCTGCCTGTAGTCCCAGCTACTTGGAAGGCTGAGGAAAGAGAATTGCTTGAGCCCAAGAGTTGGAGGTTTCTGTGAGCTGTGACGCCACTGCACTCCACCAAGGGTAACAAAGTGAGACCCCGTCTCCAAAGAGAGAGAAAAAAAACTAAAGATGGGTGTGTCTAGGCTCACAGCTTAAACTCTTTGTACCATGCTGCTTCCAGTGTTACCTGTTTGGATAGTAATTCATGCCAAAGCCAAATCATGAAGTTATCAAGTTCTGAAAAGGATATTTTAAACTATTAATGGGCCAAAATTAATTAATTAATTAATTTATTTATTTAGAGATAGAGTCTCAAAAGCTGTTGCCCTGGGTAGAGTGCCATGGCGTTACAGCTTACAGCAACCTCAAACTCTTGGGCTTAAGCGATTTTCTTGCCTCAGCCTCCAGAGTAGCTGGGACTACAGGCACTAGCCACAACACCTGGCTATGTTTAGAGACAAGGTCTTGCTTGGGCTTAGGCTGGTCTCAAACTCGTGAGCTTAGGCAATCCATCTGCCTCAGTCTCCCAGAGTGCTAGGATTATAGGCATGAGCCACTGCGCTTGGCTTTGAAATTTTAAGGGTTTTTTCTTTCTGTAATAGAAACCTTGCTAAAGCATAAGTTTGAATACACAAATGAATAAAGGATAAGCAATATGACTAGGAGCCAGAATCCCAGATTATGGTAATTTTTACTACAGGAATTTTCAGATTTCTAATGAGATATATTCATAAATTCAGAACATGGAATGTAGGAAATACATTTTCAACTATTACATTCACTCATTTAACATGTATACTGAGAGTACGTTCCATATGTTAAACACTATGGGATACATTCAGTGTTTCAAATGGTCTCTCATTTAAAGAATTTAACATTTAGGTAGGAAAAAAAGACACCCACACAAAGGCATTTGTAAATGATACGAAATAAGTATTAAGCAAATTGCGACTATATAATGGGAACAGCCAGAGCAGCCCGAAGAGAGAAAAAAAGAAGTTAGATCTTAGCTCTACTTAAGAGTTGGATATTCAAAGACCAGAGATCAGCAAAGTCATTCTGTGAGTGTCAGATAGTAAATAATTCGGGTTTCATGGGTCTCTGTGGCAACTATAGATATTCTAATTTACAGTGGGGTTACATCTGATAATCTTATTGTAAAGTGAAAATAGTGATCTAATGTACTGAACATCATAGCTTAGCCTAGCCTACTTTAAACATGATCAAGAACACTTAGATTACCCTACAGTTAGACAAGAATATCTAATATAAAGCCGAAAGTATTGACTATCTCATATAATTTACTGAATACAGTATTTTGGAAAGAAAAAATAGAATGTATGTGTATCTGAAGTAAGGTTTCTAATGAACACATATTGTTTTTTTACCATCAGAAAAAATTAAAATTTTAAGTCGAACCATTGTTAAGCCAGGGACCATTTTACTCAATTCTGCTGTTGTAGTAAAAGCACCCAGACAGCACACAAACATATAGGCATGTTTCAATAAAATTTATAAAAACGTAATGAACTCTAGAGCTTGTTGACCCTGTTCTAGACAAATAATGCTCTATATTAGGCAAATCTGCGACTCTGGATATAACTTTATGGTACATAACAAGAACAAGACTAGTTTAGTTGTTGATGATAAACTAAACTGACTGCAAAGATCATAATCTCTTGACATTTTCACCTGCCAGTGATTTCTAAATAATTTGGAAAACCACCTAAAAGAAACTGTGAAGAACTGACACAGATGACTAATAAATAAGTTGGCTATTTTATCAGTAATTAAACAAGAGGTTAAAATTTTATTATTTACCTAATACAAAAAGTCTTCCAAAAGGACCAAAAGTTATCAAGGTCAAGTGAACAAGTATACATGTACTAATTCTCAATTAAGGGTAAGATTATAACCTGACAAATTTCTCATTATGTCTCCCCTAATAATTTCCTCATAATTAAAAACAAGTACCTCTACCAACCACATACATACTCAAACCCATGACTGTATTTAATGCAGTTTGGCTTGTAAAGAATACTATATTAACGTGATAGATTGGAGAAGGGATTGCAAACCAATATTAATTAATAAAGTACCAAAACAAGTCAAGGTAAAACTTCCATGTTGACAGGCATAAATGTGTTTCCCAGTGATGAACTGATTATTTAGCTATTTCTTTCTTTCTTTCTTTCTTTTTTTTTTTTTTTTTTTGAGACAGAGTCTCATTATGTTGCCCTCAGTAGAGTGCTGTGGCATCACAGCTCATAGCAGCCTCCAACTCTTGGGCTCGAGCAATTGTCTTGTCTCAGCCTCCCAAGTAGCTGGGACTACAAGTGCCCATCACAACACCCGGCTATTTTTTAGTTGGCGTTGTTGTTCTTGTTCTTTGGCAGGCCTGGGCTGGATTTGAACCCACCAGCTCCAGTGTATCTGGCTGGTACCCTAGCTGCTGAGCTACAGGTGCCGAGCCTATAAATGTATATGCAAACATACCTTACAGATGACAATAATATTGATGCTATTCTAAAAGCCAGTATTCATTTGTATGTAAATATTACTCTAGCTCTGTCGCCTTCTAAATTTAATGTATTTATTTACAAAATTATAATTACTCACATTCTAAGATGAAGGGCTAATTTTTAAGTAACCATTGTAGCTATATACAAAATGCCATTTTATTCTCCCCCAGGAATAATGATATGTAAAAGAATGGAACAGTATGAAATATTGAGAGATCAGGCAGAATAAAAGAAACCAAGTTATTAGACAAAAACAAAAAACAACAGTGGCATACTCTACTTTTGTACATAAATACTGCTAAAAATGTAATTTTTGTTAGTATATTCATAGTACAACATATACTTTGGGTATTTAATTAGCACTTACCTATGTGGACAGCCTTGGCAAATCTTCTGATCAGCAAAGGAACCTCCTAAGACTTTACTTAGCATAGCTGGATGTCCTAAGGCTTTTAAAGCTTCGTCTAAACTATCTACTAATGAATTAAAAAATTCTAAAGCATCATGTTGTTCACGAAGATTAACAGGCTCACCCCACAGCCTAAGAAAAAAATGGAATAAAACATGTAACACATAACATTCACAAAGTAATATGCATACTGTATTTCTTAGGGGAGAAAAAGGCAACACAACCACAAATCACAGTATATAAATTAAATGCACTTTACATATAGAATGTAATGGGAGAGAGCGCAAGGCTCATAGTAAAGGTGGTTCTCCAGTGGCAAAGAACTGCCATGAAACTATACTGGCTCTAAGAAGCAGGGGTTGTCGCAGGTAATGTGGTACATGCATTTATTTTCAATCCAACTGAAGATGCTATTAAGATTGGGCGGTGGGATCTCACATGTAGCGATTATAATTATCTTTTTTTGTCCATTTTACTTAAATTTTAGATTATAGATAATAAAAAGATCAGATATGTTTACTTTTAATTGATTTTTCCAAGTACAAGGAGAAAAGGTTTGGCTTGTTCAGTTAACGTCTTTTGAGTAATCTGAGAAAACTATCACTTTTGTGTATTATAAAACGAGAACTGATACTGCTAAAGCCCAAACAATACTGGAAATTGTCAGTGACATTTGATTTTGTATTTACAGCGTAATGCGCTAAGAACTATATATTTTTTCTTCCAAACAAGACACACATCAAATGTATTTTAAATACGCCAGAACTTTTGATGAATACTTTTGTAAAATCTTTTCTATATAACAAATAATCTCATCTCAATTACATTTTAGAGAAATAAAAATTTGCATATAACAAGTTTAAAATCAGATATATCATTTGTTAGGATCAATTTGTTTAATTATTGGAATTAATACCACTTCATTCTATTTACTTTCAAATTGTACTCATTTCCCCATACTTTCAGATACAATCAACTTATTAATTACACAAGGAGAAAGGTATCTTTTAGAATAGAGATCTCTTAAAGACATCAAAGAATCAAGAATCAAAGTTATTAATAATATCACTAATACCTAAACAAATACCATGTGCCTTCCAATGCAATGCAGTGAGAAGCATGTAACAATACTTATGTATCAGTTTTCTTGAGTCCTCTCCCATGTCCTGTATTCAAACTCAATCTTATCACTGAAGTTACAATCACATGAATCAAAGACATTTTTACAAGATAACTGACCTGGACTCTTAAAAAATTTCAGTGTCGGGCAGCGCCCGTAGCTCAGTGGGTAGGGCGCCGGCCACGTACACCAATTCACGCGGGTTCGAACCCGGCCCAGGCCTGCTAAACAACAACGACAACTGCAACAAAAAAATAGCTGGGCACTGTGGCAGGCGCCTATAGTCCCAGCTACTTGGGAGGTTGAGGCAAGATAATCGCTTAAGCCTAAGAGTTAGAGGGTGCTGTGAGCTGTGATGCTACAGTACTCTATGGAGGGAGACAGAGTGAGACACTGTCTCAAAAAAAAAAATAAATAAAATTTTTTTTTCAGTGTCAAAAAAAAATCTCAGTGTCATAAAGTCATAATAAGTTAGAGGTAGAGGGATTATTTCACGCTGAAATGATAACTAAATTCTTGATTCCTATTACACATCAGATTGAGATTTAAAAAACAAAAGTCAGGGCCAGGTGTGATGGCTCACATCTATAATCCTAGTACTCTGGGAGCTGAGGCGAGTGGATCACTTGAGCTCATGAGTAAAAGACCAGCCTGAGCAAGAGAGAGACCCCATCTCTATTATTTAAAAAAAAAAAACAAAACTAGCCAGATGTCACAGAGGGTGCCTGTAATCCCAGCTACTCAGGAGGCTGAGGCAAGAGGATCGCTTGAGCCCAAGAGGTTGCTGTGAGCTATGATAATGCCACAGTACTCTACACAAATGACAGTGAAACTCTGCCTCAAAAAAAAAAAAAAAAAAAAAAGTTTTGTAGTGTTACACTGTGAGCTCCACTAGCATAGGGAAATAACTGAGAAATCAAGAAAGCAACAGTACTATAAGAGAGAAAACAAACTGAATGACAAATTTTAAGATAAAAAGCTTTAAAAGTGTGAAGAGTAATTTAGAAGAGCAGAAATGGAAATGCTAAAAAAGCAGAGATGAAATAAGCTAGGGAAAGAAAAAGGCAGAACTGGAATAATGAGAGGAGGGCAAAGGCCATGCTGGGTAATGGGACTGAAATAGCAAAAAAGCACAGCTAGGAGGGAAGTTGATACATGCAAGCCACTAGCACTAATTCAGGGTCCTAGTTAGGGAATAAAAGGAATTTATATGGTGAGTCACAGAGGGTGGGGGGTCACTGTATCATAAAACAGAAGTTTCAAAATAAATCTAAGTACTACAGTGTCCTTATAGGTAAAAAAGGAGCCACTCTGCCAGAAGCAGGGAAGGTGAACCATACTGTTAGTATCAGGTGACCCTTTGCTGACTACCTCTTCTTAGCTGGCTGGGAAGTACTTTGAAGGGATGGATCCTGAGAGGCATTTTTAAAAATTAAAACAAAACAAAAAACCACAGCTATGAAGAATTATAGCTCTATTTATACACAGTAGTGAGTTATGTGGTGGTACTGTAGTATTTTAGCACAGAACATGACACGTAAGTATTGATTTAAAAAAATAGCAGTGGAATAAAGGAAGTCAGAGAAACATGGCCAAGATATGATTGAAGTTTAAATTAAAAAAAAAAAAAAAAAGCATTTATCCCACCTTTCCATAAAATCATACATTAGCGTAGCTAAATAGGTGAGGGAAAGTTTCTCTTTATGGATCTAGTCTAGCTAATAAATGACAGAACACAATTAGAATATTGATATTTTGTAACCCTGATGAAATACTATATTAAGATAATGATGGCCAACAGCTGTTAATAACATAGGAGAGACAGACATTATGTGCTACTCTCCATGGAGATAAACATTACCACCCATGAAGTAGCCTTGTCTATCCATTCCACAAGAAAAATAATAGCCTCAATCTGGTAAAGCCTCTAGATCTTTGCTAGGCATTTGCAGGAAATGCAGGAGACTACAGAGATTCCATCAACAAAAATTCAGACTATGAGAAAATTTAACAGGGTAAACTACCTAGCTTCACCCCTCAATAACTGGAAAAGGGAAAAAAGACAAAGAGCAACTCAAAAGCCATCATCACCATTTACGGTACATGGACGACCATATCTGGATCCTAATTTTAAAAATACTATGTACCAGTAAAAAACAATCATGGATAACTGGGTAAATTCAAACACTGAGAGACATTTAATATGATTAAGAAATTTTAAAAAATGATAACAGTGTAATAGTTGTTCCGGAACAGACATTAGAACTATATGTTAAAGTATTTATAGATGAAACTATACATCTAGAATTTGCTTCACACCAATCTGGAAAGAAATATGTAGGAATGTAGATTAAACAAAATGGGCCATGAGTTGTCAGTTGTTGAAGTCAAGTGATGAGTACATAAAGGTTCATGCTGTTTTCTCTACTTCTGTATGTATTAAAAGGTTTCCTAGTAAAAGTATCTTTATATTAAGAGATTAAAGAATGCTGCCCCCACCTTATGTACTATGACAGTTCCTACCTCCGCCTATAGGGACAATAAAAAAGAAAAACCCCCAGGAAGAATAGTTTGAATATTACTGCTTAAATATTAAACTTAAGTATGCCTTCCGACATACACAAGGTCTGACAATTAAGTTCGTGGACTTGCTACCACATGCTTATCTTGGCAGCGATGTACAAACAATCAGTAAGGTTTCAAAACCTTGGTATATCAGAGTTCACAGTTGTTTTTAAAGTTGATGTGTAGTAGTATCTTGCTGAGTGTTGTTCATTATTATTGTATGTTTTGTATGCTGTCGTCAGAATGTCAGAGCTTGAATCAGAGCAATGAATAAACATTCATAGATTTCTTGTTAAACTTAGCAAGAGTGGAAGTGAAATCAGGGACATGTTAATCTAAGTTTATGGGGATAATGCCATGAAGAAAACAGTAGTGTACAAATGGATTAAATGTTTTTTCTGAGGGGGGAGAAAGCATTACTGATGAAGAGAGAGGTCAGGGCAGCCAGTAACGAGCAATGAAAACATTGCAAAAATTCATTGAATTATGTGTCAAAATCATAGACAGATTTTGAGAAGCATAGCAAACTAAGTAAATAGTGATAGAGAAACAGTTGTGGAAATCTTAACTGAAAATCCTGGCCATGGCTTTTGTGTCATGACAACATGCCAGCTCACACGGCACTGTCTGTGAGAAAGGTTTTAGCCAGTAAACACATGACCATATCGGAACACCCTCTCTACTGATCTCATCTGGCCCCTAATGACCTTTTTCTTCACCTCAAGATAAAGGAAATATTGAAAAAGATTTTGATGACATTCAGGACATCAAGGGTAATGTAAAAGCAGCTTTAATGACCGTTCCAAAAAGAGTTCCAAAATTGCTTTGAAGGATGCATTAGGGGATGGTGTTGGGGCATAGCTTCCCAAGGGAAGTATCTTGAAAGTGACCACAGTGAATTCAGCAATGAGGTAATGCAGTACTATTTTCTAGGATGAGTTCACGAACTTAATTGTCAGACCGTGTATTTTAAAGGTTTAATGTTAGTATGCTGAAATGTTCATCAAGTTTAAGAAGTATCCCTATTACTATCCATCTATAGTTTACCTGAACTGTTTCCAAAATCCTCTGGGCACGTAGTATTGTAGTCGAGAAGCAGCTAAATGACCAAAGATGACCTGAAGGTGTCTTAAGACACCAATATTGTACTCTTTCCTATCTTCTGTTTTACTTAATGCTGGTTTATCTTCAAATTGTTGAGGATATCCAAATACATCATCCCTGGGATCAACATTGCTCTAGAAACCAAAAATTATCATTAACGAGCTAATCTAAAGTATAGTAAAATATACTGAGACAAATGCCAGTTAGTGAACAAATGATTTGTTATTTTATTTTCAAAGTACTTAACTTTCAATTTATAAATTTTAATTTACAGTATTAGAGTTCATCCCCACCATTTCACATATGAGTTTATCATAAATGAATAACCCTAACCATGTGTCAGAGGCAGATAATAATATAATATAGCAGAGTAGAATTAGTGTGGTGATCAAGGTAGATTGAACTGGACACAAAGGAAGCCTCTATTGCTTATAGGCTAAGAAACTAAGTTTGAGCAAGTAAAAATTATGTACACTTTTATATTTATTTATTTATTTATTTATTTATTTATTTATTTATTTAATTTATTTATTTTTGGAGACAGAGTTTCACTCAGTCGCCTTGGAGTTGAGTGCTGTGGCATTATTGCTCACAGCAATCTCAAACTCATGGGCTCAAGGGATCGATCCTCTTGTCTCAGCCTCGCAAGTAGCTGGGACTACAGGCGCCTGCCACAATGCCTAGCTATTTTTAGAAATGGGGTCTCGCTGTTGCTCAGGCTGGTCTCAAACTCATGAGCTCAAGCGATCTGCCTGCCTCAGCCTCCCAAAGTGCTAGGATTACAGGCGTGAGCCACTGCGCCCGGCTTGTTTACTCTTAATGTTTTAGTTTCCTTATGTGGCAATGAGGATAATACACTCTTCAGGTAGATATTGTGAGGATTATGAATGTGTATAAAATAACCAGAACTGTGAACATTCAATAAAATATACAAAGTATAGTCAATCATGCTCTGCTAACAATGGGGATACATTCTGAGAAATGTGTTAAGTGATTTTATTGTGCAACCATCATAGAGTGTACTGATATAAACCTAGATGGTACAGCCTATTGCCTGAAGGCTATAAATTTGTACAGCTATTACTGTACTATATACTGTAAGCAACTGTTAACACAATGGTTCAGATACCTAAAATTATCTTAACATAGAAATGACACAGTAAAAATATGGTACTATAATCTTATTGGACAACTACCATTTATGTGGTTCATCACTGACCAAAACATATAGCACATAAGGAAGTATTCTTCAGTTGGGTATACTGAATATCCACATGCAACAAAATGAAGTTGGACTCTTATCTAACATTATATACACAAATTACATCAAAATGGAAGAAAATCCTAAACATAAGAACTAAAATCACACAACTCCTAAAACACAGGGCAAAAGCTTCAAGACACTGGATCTGGCAATGGTTTTTTGGATAGGACACCAAAGGCACAGGAAATGAAAGAATAAAATAGATATACTGGACCTCAAGAAGATCAAAACTTTTGTGCAAAGAGTAAAAAGGCAACCCCCTAAATGGGAGAAAGTATCTGCAAATCACTTATCTGGTAAGAGGGTAATATGTAGTATAGAGAACTCTTAAAACTCAACAACAGGCTGGAGTGATGGCTCACACCTGTAACCCTAGCACTTTGTGAGGCAGAGACAGGAAGATTGCTTGAGGTCAGAAATTTGAGATCAGCCTGACCAACACAGTGAGATTCCATCTATACAAAAAATACAAAAAATAGGTGGGCATGTGACAGTAGAGCCAGCTACTCAGGAGGCTCAGGCAGGAAGATCATTTGAGCCTAGGAGTTTAAGACTGCAGCGAGCTATGCTGATACCACTGTTCTCTAGGATGGGGAAAAGAGCCAGATTCTGTCTCTAAAAAAGAAAAAAAGACCCCTCAGCAACACAATTTGATTTAAAAAAATGGACAAAGGATCTGAAGAGTTACTTCTAAAAAGAATATACACAAGTGGCTAACAATAAGCATAGGAAAAGCTGTGCAAAATCATTAACCATTAGGGAAATGCAAATAGAAACCACAATGAGGTAATACCTCATATCCATTTAGGATGGCTACTAGCAAAAGAAGAATATAACAAGTGTTGGCAAGGATGTGGAAAAATTGGAACCCTCGTATGCTGTTGGTGGGAATATAAAATGCAGTTTCTGTAGAAAACAGTTCCTCAAAAAATTAAAAACAGAATCACCACATAATCCAGCACTTCCACTTCTGGGCATGTACCCAAAAGAACTGAAAACACAAGGCAGCCTTAGTCACAACAGCTCAAATGGAGAAGCAATCCAAGTGCCCATTAACGAATGGATAAACAAAATGTGGTATATACATACATACAATGAATATTACTTGGCCTTTAAAAAGAGTAAATTCTGACACATGCTACAACACGGAACCTTGAGGACATTATGGTAAGTGAAATAAGTCAGCCATAAAACAGCACATACCATATGATTCTACTTAAATGAGGTCCTTAGAATAGTCAAGACCATAGAGAGAGAAAAAATGGTGGCTGCCAAGGACTGGGGAGAGGGAAGAAATGAGGAGCTATTTAACGGGCACAGAGTTTCAGTTTTGTAAGAGGAAACGTTCTGGAGATGGGTAGTAAGATCCTTACCATTATACAAACTCCAAATTACACTGAACACTACACAAAGAAGATGAGTCCAATAACCATTACTTTAAAGACATACAAACTATGCTAAATATTAACTGCAGTTTAAAGTCTGGTAGATAGTGAATACTACACTATGTCGATAGGCAGTATTCCATGCCGGGAGAAGGCCACCCCTACTTTCAAATATTCTTAAACCTGACAAAAGTATAATACTCCCTTAAGAGAGAAGAGTATCTGATATCAGAATTTCAAAAACAGAAATAATTAAAATTTACCTCATTGTCTTGCTTCTCATCCCCAGACATATCATCATCTACATCACTACCTGTCCCTTCAATTGCAAGAATACCATTCCTGATGGAGGGAATCATGTAGAGTTGCTGAATCACAGAATTCATGTAGCAAGTAGCACCAGCATTTTTCAGCCCCACAAATCCCTTCGGTGGGCGGGGTCCAACAGGTGGCAAATATTCCCACTCAGTAAGTGCTTCACAAGCTGAGAAAGAAAAGATTCTTATAGCATAAACACAACCATTTTGTTATTTTGGACTCTATTAAGTTGAAAGAGTAATACAAGTCAACAATTCTACTCACAATTCCACTAACCCTATAGCTATCCTAAACAGTGCTCTAAGTTTACATTTTATCTTTGAACAATCTAAGATACAATACAACGTGCACCACTGTGCAGTTTCTTAATCATTCACAAATCCACGTTTTATCTAATGCTGCTTCTATGGCAGTCAAAGAAGTAGTCAAACAAGATGGCATAATGCTAACGTCTACATGCTAACTTAATTTTTATTATTAGCCATCATTAATTTTCTTTCTTTTTTTTTTTTTTTGAGACAGAACCTCAAGCTGTCGCCCTGGGTAGAGTGCCGTCACATCATAGCTCACAGTAACTTCCAACTCCTGGGCTCAAGAGTCTCCTGCCTCCACCTCCCAAGTAGCTGGGACTACGAGCGCCCACCACAACGCCCAGCTATTTTTTGGTTGTAGCCATTGTTGTTTGGCAGGCCTGGGCTGGATTTGAACCCACCAGCTCAGGTGTGTGTGGCTGGCACCTTAGCCACTTGAGCCACAGGCGCTGAACCTAATTTTCTGAATTATTTCATACTTTTGCATGTTTTAGAAAATGCCTTGAAATTCACCATGGCATGAAGTGTTAGATCCGTTTTAAATAAACTAAGACCATCTGCAATCACAGTCTGGTTCTGATGCAAACCAACTTTTTTTCCCCCACCTTCAGGTGAGCGTCTTATTTACTCCTAGTAAATATAACAATAAGAGTTTATATCCACAATGTTATTCCAACAAGTAAACAAGGTAAGTGGATTTCAAAGTTCTGTGAAAACTGTAAATCACTGTACATTTCCCCATCTCCCTCTACAAGGGAAAAATGTAAATATCATCATTTTTTAGGGGACTGGTCAAATAATTATGTTGAATTGAAAGGTATATAAGGTATATAGTCAAATAAATGAAATTAGATAAAATATGTATTGATAGGGAACAATGACAGATACATGAGTAAATGGAAAACAAAGAGAAGAATATTGTATTATATTCCAATCTGGTTAAAAAACTAAACAAAAAAAATATTTTTTAATGTAGATTTTGCATACACAGAGATGCCAAGAGGACAGATATGAAAGGATGATAATGGTTGTAGCTATCAAAGCGAACTAGGGAAGGGATGGGCAGAAACATACTCTTTAGTATGTTGTAAGTACCCTCTTCATTACTTGAAATTTTTACCATGCCAGTATACAATTTTAAAGCAAAACTAAGTTAACTAAAACCCATTAAATTAAAAAAAAAAAAAAATACCTCACTATACATAGTTGATAGAATAGCAAAAGGTCTAACCATTTAAGCAGTTAGTTTAATCAGAAACTCCTTAGTAATAAAAACTTCCTTATATTCCAAAATGCAATATATCAAAAAATAATTCAACATGTTCTTAAACATTTACTATAACCCCAGTTATTTTCTTAAGTGTTGTAGCTAAATAGTGGTTTTCTCTTAAAATAGCCTGAGATATACTTGAGTACATTTTTTTTTTGAGTCTTATTCTGTTGCCCTCAGTAGAGTGCCATGGTGTCACGCCTCACAGCAACCTCCAGCTCTTGGGCTAGGGCAATTCTCTTGCCTCAGCCTCCAGAGTACCTGGGACTACAGGCGCCTGCCACAATGCCTGGCTATTTTTGTTGCAGTTGCCACTGGCGTTTTAGCTAGCCGGGGCTGGATTCGAACCCATCACCCTCGGTATATGGGGCTGGTGCCTGACCCACTAAGCCACAGGCACCACCCGAGTTATTTCTTCTTTGTCTGATATTTTATATTGTCCAAACCTTTTAAGAGCTTCAGCTCCACATCTGTAAGATCAGGAGTCTACAGTCTATTTCATGGACTTAAAGTGGGAAAACATTCAAGTACACCAATAATATGGTATGTCCTCACATTCTAATTTTCAAAAACCTAGATTTTCTTAGAATTCATAAAAAACAACATCAAAAGACTTCTAAGTGAGGGCCTGAAAGGTTTTTTAATATATGTCATTTAAAATTTTAAGTTTGAACTCTATGGCATTTATTTTGGCTACTTATTACTCTGGAGTTTGGGTTTTATTTCAGATTTGATGAGATAAAATTTATTTTGCCAACTACTTGAACCACTTATGACATTAAACATTTGAAAATTTTTCTACATAAAGGCTCTCCACTTACAGTGGTCTTAAGTATATAACCATTTGCTAAGTGTTAAACTAGCTGCTGAAAGAAAAAACATGAGTTGAAAATGTTTACTAAAAGAAAAACAGGAAAATAAGATTTGAAGCATTAGCATTATCAATCATTACTTTGTATTTTAAAACACTTACTAGTTATTGCTGTGCCAATGTAGTACATTTCAGTCAAAGAATCTACTATTTGTTTGAGATTCCTCACACAGCCAACAGCTAGTGCTACAAGTAACTCAAAACCAGCATTAATTGTAGCTGGTGAACTACAGACTGGAATAGCCTGTTCAGCTGGGAGCTCTCCATTTCTCACGTACTGTAGGTAAACATTGGATGCAGGAAAGATGAAATCATCTATCAATTCCTAAAAAGTAAAAAAAAAAGAGATTATGTAATTAATAATGATATATAGTTTTGGGAAAAGAAAGAAATGTCTCTTGTAAGGAAATCATTTTAAAATTATTTGTCAGAATTTAACATCTTATATATCAAAAAATTTACTTAGATTTTCTAATAAAAAGACCCTTTCAAAATACTATTACAATTAACAAATATACCTAATTTCCTACAACAAAAAAATCTTTAAATATTAAAAAGATTTCAAGTGTTTACATTTTAAAAGTAAATATACTTGGCTCAGCGCCTGTAGCACAGGGGTTACAGTGCCAGCCACATGCACCGAGGCTGGCAGGTTCCACCTAGCCAGGGCCAGCTAAGTAACAAGGACAATTGCAGCAACAATAACAAAAAATAGCTGTCTATGGGTGGTGGCGCCTGTGGCTCAAAGGGGTAGGGCACCAGCCCCATATGCTGGTGGTGGCGGGTTCAAACCCAGCCCTGGCCAGAAAAATGCAAAAAAAAAAAAAAAAAAGCTGGCCATTATAGTGGGCGCCTGTAGTCCCACCTACTTGGGAGGCTGATGCAAGAGAATCACTTAAGTCCAAGAGTTTGAGGTTGCTGTGAACTGTGATGTCATGCACTCTACCGAGGATGACATAGTGAGCTTCTGTCTCGAAAAAAAAAGTATACCCTTTTAATGAAATGCATGCCAAAAACAAACCCATTTGAATAAATACTTTTACTTACTTGAGTTACCACTTAACATGAAGAAACTCATTTACAGAAACATGATATATAAGATATATTTTTATAAAACAGAGGTTTGCCTCATTTAAATAGCCTGATGAAACAACTAAGATTTTCTAAACGGAAAAATTAAATAATGCTTACTTTACACTGAAAATTTTTTACACATAAAATCTAGAAACATCTCTTAAATAAAGGCACAAGCACATTAAAAAAAAATACCGTATACACTCAAGTATAAGCCGAGTTTTTTGTGCTGAAAAACCCGAACTCTGCACAAATTTTGTGCTGGGAAAAACTCAGCTTATACTCGAGTATATACGGTAATCCTGATAGAAGTTTTTAAAAATTAAAGAGAAATAGTCAAGCTAACTCACCAAAGACATAGCTATAAATTAATCAGACAGATTTGATGATAAACATTTAGAAGGTCAGGATATTTTGTTTAGGACCAAAAACACAGAACTTACTTTAATGAGATTAGCCCCTCCTTTTTCACAACCAATATGAAACTTTTTCTCAGGAGTTTGAAAGGCCAGTAACTCCTTTGTCACCCCAAGGTGGCCTTCCAAGATCGTCTCTTCGACACCTGTTTCACCAGTTCTTTTAACATCATCCTGCCCACCCAAAAAAAAAAAACAAAAAAACAAAAAAACATATATATATATATATATATATCTCAAATGCCTCTTTATGAAAGAAGGGAGGTAAAGGGGGAGGAACCAGAACAGGACAGAGCTGCAGGGACATGAAATAATTCCTTGAAACCTTTCCATTCAAGTTACAAGTTTTCATCTTCAGAACATTATAAAAATAGGCTTTATGAATTACTACAAGAAATGGTAATTTCAAGTGAAAACAAGAAATAAATTCTCATACATTTCTGCCTAACTAAAAAGTACCAGGTGTTATGATCAAAAGTGCTAGTCCATCAGACTCATTTTTGATGAAAACAATTCAAGAATATTAAAAAAAAATGAGAATTGGCAAAAAGGTCCAAAATACTTAAAAAGGAGGAAGCTGAATTATCAGTGTTTCAAATAAGCAAAACAATATTCTTTGGTCCTTTTTGTTGTTCTTTGGGGTTTTCCATTTAACAAAAATGCTCAAAACTATAAACCAAGCCAGGCGTGGTGGCTCATGCCTATAATCCTAGTACTTTGGGAAGCTGAGGCAGATGAATTTGTTTGAGTTTAGGAGTTTGAGACCAGCCTGAGCAAGAGCGAGACCCCATCTCTACTAAAAATATAAAAACTAGCTGGGCATTGTGGCAGGCGCCTGTAGTCCCAGCTACTCGGGAGTTTGAGGCAAGAAAATTGCTTGAGCCCAAGAGTTTGAGGTTGCTATGAGCTATGATGCCATGGTACTCTACCCTAGGGCAACTCTGTCTCAAAAAAAGAAAAAAAAGAGGGAAACGACTAAAACTATAAATAATTTATTAACAAAATACTCTATTTACTAATAATGGTCATGACAAAACAGTATTAACCGCCGCAACTTACCCTAATTCTTTTAAGCCAATCAATTTCGTTATTGAGAAGAACTTCAGCATTGGGCATGTTAATATTACTATTGTAAGCATAGTTAAGAAGGTGCCTCAAAAGAGTGAAATAGTCGCCTGAATGTTTCGCTCTCTCCCTGGCTGTGCTCTGAAAATAATGAAGAATATGAATTTACATGTCCATGCTCAGAATACTTAAAAAAAACCCAGAGTTAACTACAGCAGATGACTAACATAACACTGGCAATTACTACTATTTTATTTATTAAATACAGACTGATTTAACATTAATGCTAAACTCATAAATTTCTGAACATTCCCTGTCTAAAGAATGAATTACATTAATAGGCATACTAAAAAAGTCTCACCCCCAAAACGGTAAAGAGCAGAGTAATGAAGAAAAGAAGAGGACGATGTCCCATGCAACATCTGGTGCACATTAAAAAGAACTGCTCCTGTGCCACCTGACGAACAGTTCTGAAACAAAAAAGATTCACATTTAATCTATTATTTTCATTTTTTCTAAGAAGATTCTAACACCATTCTCAACTGGCAGGGAACTGGTAAAGGAGCATAAATTAAGGACTCAAGCCAGCAACACCTAAGAGGTGAACTTAAGCTGTATGCCTAGGACTATTATTCTCAAATTGGCACTATGAGTTTGAGAGACACCTTTTAACGTGTCTTCCTTGAAAAAGGCTGGAAATGTTCCTCTAGATAGCAAATGCTCTATAATAAGTCTTATGTATCGTTGTGGACTTGTACAGAATTTTCATTTGATTGTGTTTTGAAATAGCAGCTTGGTACGAATTCTGTAACAATCACGGTAAAGACATGATGGCAGCTGTTCATTATATCATACCTAGCGGTTCTAAAACCACGGTCCCCAGGATGACCAAAATCAGCATTATCTGGGAACCTGTCAGCAAGGTTAATTCTTAGGCTCTACCCCAGACCTACTGAATGAGAAATACTGGGGGTGGGGCCCAGCAATAGGTTAATAAACCCTTCAGGTGATCCTGATGTGTGCCTAAGATGAGAACCTGTTGTATTATACAAGATTCTTTTACGATGACCTGTGGGAAAAACTTATCTCTGGCTCTGTCCTGAGAATTTTACCTAACATTATGAATCTACCTTTTTAAAAAACATATTACATACTACATAGACCTCATTAGAAAAAAAAATGTTGGCTTGGTGCCTATGGCTCAAGCGGCTAAGGCACTAGCCACACACACCTGACCTGGTGGGTTAGAATCCAGCCCAGGCCTGTCAAACAACAACGACGGCTGCAACCAAAAATAATAGCCAGGCGTTGTGGCGGGCACCTGTAGTCCCAGCTACTTGGGAGGCAGAGGCAGGAGAATGGCTTGAGCCCAGGAGTTGGAGGTTGCTGTGAGCTGTGATGCTACAGTATTCTACAGGGCGACAGCTTGAGGCTCTGACTCGAAGAAAAAAAAAAAAAAAAAAAGCTTCCAGAGGGCATAGACAGCATCTTATTTATTTTTGAGACAGAGTCTCACTATGTTGCCCTCAGTGGAATGCCGTGGTGTCACAGCTCACAGCAACCTCAAACTCTTGGGCTTAAGCGATTCTCTTGCCTCAGCCTCCCAAGTACCTGGGACTACAGGCACCCGCCACAGCGCCCAGCTATTTTTTTTTTTATTGCAGTTGTCGTTGTTGAGCTGGCCCAGGCTGTATTCAAACCTGCCAGTCCCAGTGTATGTGGCTGGTGCCCTACCCACTATTTAGTTAACACTGTGCCCTTTGGGACCTAGAATACCATCTGGCATACAAAGGCACTCAAGAACTACCATCTAACATACAAATACCTTTTCTTTTTAAGATGATGGGTTTTTTTTCTGTTAGCAAGTAAGCTTTTTCAGGGTAGGGTCTTTGCATTGTTGATGCCAGAGTTCTTGGCACCTAAGACAATGTCTGACATAGGGGAGATGCTTAATGAGTATCTGCTAAGCAGATCCCACAAACCACATTTCATGAATGTCCCTGTCTTTGTGCTATTAGGGAACTCAGAACCTAATTTACCATTTAAGTTGTAAAGAACTCAACTACATAAATCTTTGTTTTTTGTTTGTTTGTAGAGACAGAGTCTCACTTTATCACCCTCAGTAGAGTGCTGTGGCGTTATAGCTAACAGCAACCTCCAGCTCTTGGGCTTAGGAGATTCTCTTATCTAAGCCTCCTGAGTAGCTGGGACTACAGGCGCCCACCACAACGCCCGGCTATTTTTTTTTGTTGTTGTTGCTGTTGCAGTTTGGCTGGGGCTGGGTTTGAACCCACCACCCTTGATATATGGGGCCGGTGCCCTACTCACTGAGCCATAGATGCTGCCCCTGCATACATTTTCTGTACTAACATCCCTCTTGGATGTTTTTAGATTTCTGAAAATAGTCCACAAGCCTGTAAACCAGAGGTACTCAGAAGCCCCTAAAATATTTGTGTGTAGAGTTTGGGGATGGGGGGTCCAAGTAAACTGAAGCCAGGAGGACCTGTTTTCTCGGGGGAGGTCCATAATTTTTATCAGATTTTCCAAAGCTGTATTTCAGTCCCACTGCCTTTGTTTATTAACTTTTTTTTTTTTTTTTTTTTTTTGTAAGAAAGAGCCTTAAGCTGTTGCCCTAGGTAGAGTGCTGTGGCATCACAGCTCACAGCAACCTCCATCTCCTGGACTCAAGAGATTCTCCTGCCTCAGCCTCCCAAGTAGTTGGGACTACAGGTGCCCACCACAACGCCTGGCTATTTTTTGGTTGTAGTTGTCGTTGATTGGCAGGCTTGGGCTGGATTCGAACCTGCCAGCTGAGGTGTATGTGGCTGGCACCTTAGCCGCTTGAGCTACAGGCGCCGAGTCTGGTTTATTAAGCTTTAAAGAAGTATGCAATCCAAATAGAGTAGGGGGATCCATAAAGAATTGGTGCTTGTCAATTCCTGATCAAACTCCCCTGAGCATATGCAGACTTCTACAGAGCAGCCCTCACAAGAGACATTTCTGTTGACAAATACTGTAGAATCTGATCAGCTATTATCACTTCTACTACAGCCATACTTCCAACCCCTGTCATCTTTTATTCGAATAAAATAATCTGCATTTCCTGCTACTCTACATCCTATTCTCAACAAGAATAAACTTACAATGTTAAGTGAAAGCTTATCATTTCTCTGCTCAAAACCCTCCAATGGATTCCCATCTCATTTAGGGTCAAAGTCAAATGTCTTAACAGCGAAGGACCTATTAAAATCTTTACAATGCCAAGCACAGTAGCTCATGCCTGTAATCCTAGCACTTTGGGAGGCTAAAGAGGGAAGACTGCTTGAGGCCAGGAGTCATAGACCACCCTAGGCAACACAGCAAGATCCAATCTCTACAAAAAGTAAAGCTAGCTGGGTGTGTTGGCACATGCCTGCAGTCACAGCTACTCAGGAGGATCACTTGAGCCCAGGAATTTCAGGCTGCAGTGAACTATGACTGCACCATTGAACTCCAGCCTGGGTGAACCCTGTCTCCTTAACAACAACAACAAAAAAATTCTTATAGACTGGTTGTTACCCTTTCTGAGTTTACCCCTTACAACTGCTCCCTCCCCAATTCTGCTTCAGTCACACTGGTTTCTCTGCTGTTCTTTTATACTTCAGGCATGTTCAGGTATTTATTTCTGTTGTTCTTCCTCTCAAAACACACTTACACCACACTTTGTCTGTTTTACTATATCCTCAGTGGCTTGAATAGTATCTGATAAAACAATAGGTACCCAATCAATATTTACCACATAAATAAATAAGACTGTCTACTATATTGAAATCAAACACTATTTAAATCTCAGCATCATAGGCCTTCTATCAAACTGATTCCTACTAACCTCCTTTACAATACTGTCAAGTCTTTACTCCTTTATCTACAAATCAAACCAAAATACTAAGCTCTGCTCTGAGAGTAGTGTTCCAAGAATGGCAAAGTCAAATGCCTTCATGGATGAGAGAGATAATGTATTTAACAAACAAGTAGGCAGGGTACAAAGTAATAGGCCCTGGAAAGGGCTGTAGAACATATTATATAGCTAAGGGAATTCAAGTTCAATTGCAATTAATTGCAATAAAATAGTGTGTTATGATGTGGAAGTAGACCAGCTACTCGAAACAGAGGTCTAAGAAACCTTCCTTGTCTAGGAATAAGTAAAAGTTACTGGAAAATGTGGCATTTACATTAAAACTTCTGAGTGAGCAGAAGCAGAGACCAAGTTGTGGAGTGCTTTTATAAGCCAGATTTAAATGTTTACACTTAATTCAAAAGGTTATGAGAAAACATGGGAAGATTTTAAGAAGGAAAGCAACACAATCACATTTTACAGAGATCCTTCCACCTGCTGCGTGGTCAACAGATTAAAGGGGTGTAGCACTAGAGGTGGAAAGGTCAAGGATACTGCAGTTGTCTAAGCCATCAGTGCTGATTGCTTAGATGAGGGTAGAAGCTGTATCAGAAGGACAGGAGTGTATGCATGAATATATATATCCAAAGATGCACGGAAGTATAAACAACATAACTGAGAGGATGAGAAGTGGCAACGCACATATCCATTTTTATGCATGTATAAATCCTACTCAAACACAAACTCACAAAATCTTCAGTTCTGCTACTTCCAAGGCAGAAAGTATCTTATTCCTCCCTAACTCCCTGAATACATTACCTTTTATGGCACCAATTTCTGTCTCAAAGTTCCCAGAATGTAAGTAAGAACTGCCTTACTTGACTTTGAATTTTAATTGCCAGTACAAAGTAGGGAATCACGTATTTGCTGGTGTGTGGCAGAAATAAGCCAGAACTCAAGAAGTAGAGAACCTTGTTTGGGTCTTAGTTTTGGCATTTGGTGATGGTATGACTTTGTCAGTCACTTAATTTTAACAGTCTCAGTTTCACCATCAACAAAGTCTACTTCCAACTTTCTACAGGGACTGAGAAGTGCTTTGTAAATAGTTACGCTTGCTGGGTGCAGTGGTACACGTCTATAATCCTAGCACTCTGGGAGGCCAAGGCGGGTAGATCTCTTGAGCTCAGGAGTTTGAGACCAGCCTATATATTAATTATATGTAATAATGACACTCATTTGAGCTCAAGTTTAAAGAGTCATACTATACATATGAAGGTCAGGATTGATTAACTTAAGAGGATGGAAACCAACATTTTTTACAAATCTGATTGACTTGCACAAAAAGAATTCCAGAACAAATTTTCATATCAAATCAATAGTTTGACTAAAAAAAAAAAAAAAAAAAAAAAAACCCCTGTGGCATATAGGAATCCAAAGAGGCTTATATCCTATCTAAATTTTGCAAACCAAATAAATTTAGATTAGTCAAAACACTATTAAAATAAAATTTTCCTCAGCATCAATGTGGCATAGAGACAATAAATATTTGATTTCTGGAATATATTTTGCCAGCATAAATATATTTGTTTATAAAAATAAGATCAAATTTCTTATAATTAAAAAGAGACATACTTGCTGTGGCAGTGCAATAGTAAGTCAATGATGAATGTCTGCCAAGCCTTTTCTTTACTAAGAGCATCTAAGGCTGTCGGAATCAAGGCAAAACATAATGTCATCACTTCCAATGCCTCACAGCAAACTTGTTCATCTTCTAAGTCCAGTTCATTGCCTGCATTGGTCTGTAAAATTATAATTGGGAACAAATTATCTAGAGAAACATTCAATAAACTCTCATACAACTTCAAGTTATTGCTAAAAACTTAACTCACATGAATCACTTTGCTCCAGCCTAAGGCTATACATGCCACTCTTGAGGACCCTTTGGCATTATCTTGAAATGTCTATAATAGAAAATGAAGTCCAGTTCTAATATTTAGCTATATCCCGAGGAGGGCTGAAGGAGCACACTGAGCATAAGCACTTCTTTGTCCTGCAGGCCCTCAGACACCTTTATAATTGTATACTTCTGCCACCAACAATCATTCCTTTCTCAAGAACCACTCTGGCATAAGAGTTAGGCACTTTTCACTAGTTCCATTATCTAGTTTGTCTATTATACCATTGTATTAAAAATCATTGTCGTGGACAACTGTTCAGGAAGGGTTTGAAAGACTTTTATAACCTAAAATAAGCTTGAGTAGGTACCTAGTAAATTCTAATCTGACTTTATTCATCAAAAAGTAATAACTACAGCACATACCTGAAACAGAATAGGCATTCAATTATTGGCTGATTGATTACCCAGGACTGTACTAGACAGATACTATGGAATACCAATAATTATCCCGGAGAAATCAGGGTTATGTTGGCCATAAAAGTGAAGCTTTACTGAGTTAAAAAAGTTCCTATAAGTTAATTTCTTCTTCTAAATACGCAGTAGTAGCTATCAGGGTCAGACATACATGACAGGAAGTCAAAGAGTCAGGCACAGACTCTCTTCTGTAGATAATTTGCTTAATCTAACAGGTCAAGGATGTTACCTAATTAGCCACTACTGTTCCTACTTTTGCTTTTACTCAAAATAAAAAAATACTTAAATGCCATAGTATCATAACTGACAGTTAAACCAAAATTTACATAGGACAGAAAGATGAAAAAAGAGAATGGGAGAAAGCAAATTCAATATGAAACAATTATATCTGATCCCACTGAGAAGCAGAAAATATTTCATTTAAAAAGCAGCCTTATGGCAGGATTCCTAAGTACGTTATTTTCAAAGTAAAATTTTATTAATATTCTCAAATATATAGCTATCAGTTAATTGTCAACTTTTAAGATTCAAGTGACCAGATTTCTAAGGAGAGCAAATATACTAAAAATTCAGCCATGCATACAGCTAAGCAGTACTTATATACAAGGAATGTATTTCTGTGATAGTTCTTACCTTCTCATAAATTCTAGTGATTTCTTCATTTGGGCTAAATACTAGCTGTAATGTCCCACATCCTGATGCCCAGATAATTTTTTGGATAGCTCTAATTACACAAATATCAGGCATATATCTTGAAGCCTGCAAGATAATGAATATGAGAGTGGAATAATCATTAGAAAAACATTTTTTTTCCTGTTTGTAAGGACAGCAGGAATTGCCATGAAGTAGTACAGTTGTCTTTAGATTTCCAAGTTGTCTTCATTTTTTTAAAAAGCAATACTAAAATGTATGCTCTCCAAGTTGGTACTTGGCCCTGCACAATTTTAAGACTATAAAGATGACAAGAATTCTACTCCTAGTTTCTTATTCAAGAGAAATGAAAACTTACCTCTGTACAAACAGTTGCACACAATGTTCACAGCAGATTTACAGTCAAAAAAGGGAAAGAAACCAATTGCCTTTCGCCAAGTATATGGATATACAAAATGTGTAATAGTCATAATAGAATAACCCTCGGAAATAAAGAGGAATGATGTGTGATCCATACAGCATAGATAATTCTCAAAGTCATTATTCTTAGTCAATTAAGTCTGACACAAAAGAATACACACCGTATAATCCATCTGTATAAAATTTTACAAAATGAAAAATACTCTATGGGGAGTAGACAAAAAAAATCACTGGTTACCTGGAGCCAGGAGCAGACAGAAGAGTAGACTACAAAGGGGCAAAATGAAAGAACAGAAATAGTACGTGTCTTGACTGCAGCAGTGCTTTCACACACCTATGTATCTATAAAAATGCACTGCATCTGTAAACTTGGAAAGAGTGTTGTATTTATAAGCTACATATAACATATATAACACTAACCTCATCAGATATCTGCTGTGCAAGACGAACCGACACATTTCTAAGCATGCACTCAGATGAGGGATTAGGAATGCTCTGAAGGGCACTTTGTAGCACCACTGCTTGATCATGAGTAACTTGGTTGACCTGAAAAAAGTTATCCATTTTATTTGGAGTAAATAATTTGTATATATCCAAACCTAACAATTTGTTCCTCATCTATCACTACTGCCTCACTCTGATCTCCTTCCACATATATACCGTAGAATCCGTGGCAACTCATATTTAAAAAGCTCTGTCAACAAGGTAGGCATCCTAACTTTGTAGCGCCACAGATCTCTCTGCAAACCCCCATCTAGATCAACCCAACTCAGGTCTCTACACGTGGGCTTCAGCTTAACTTTCAGGAGATATTGACAAACCGAACAGACTGGTTCCAACATCATCTAGAGATCCAGTGAAGTATTGCACATGCTTTGGAAAAAAAAAAAAAATTAAAGAACGTTGAAAACACAGGAAGAGGGTTAATATATAAAAGGTATCAGAGTTTTGACTTAATGGCGTAACAAGTTTTTAAATCCATTAGAAAGATTAATTTTATTAAGTAGCCATAAGCCATAAGCCAGACAATTCTGACTACCTTCAAGCTGTAAGCCCCTTGAATTGAAAGTACATCTACAAGGTATTTCTACATTACTAACAATGTGTTTAACTCCCTACTATGAGCTCCTTGAGAATACAAGCTATTACATACCTTTTTCATCCAAAGGTAAAAAAGGAAGCATGTAATTGTTTTTTTGTATAATTAAGCACCTGTATCAGGGATCACACTAAAAATCAGTTTTTACTCTAGCAAGACTTTTTTTATCCTAACAAAGATGGGACCTGGGTTGGATAGAGTGGCTCATGCCTGTAATCCTAGCACTCTGGAAGACCAAGGCAGGACTGCTTGAGGTTAGGAGTTTAAGATCAGCTTGAGCAAAAGCAAGACCCTATTCTTTACCTAAAATTAAAAAAATAATAATAATAAATTGGCTAGGCTCAGCACCTGTAGCTCAGAGGCTAGGGCACCAACCACATACACTAGGGCTGGTGGGCTCAAACCTAGCCCGGGCCGGCCAAACAATGACAACTACAACAAAAAAATAGCCGGGTGTTGTGGCAGGTGCCCGTAGTCCCAGCTACTGGGAGGCTGAGGCAAGAGAATCACTTAAGCCCAAGAGTTTGAGGTTGCTGTGAGCTGTGACGCCACAGCACTCTACTGAAGGTGACACAGTGAGACTCTGGTCTCAAAAAAATAATAATAATAAAATTTTAAATAGAATAAAACACATACTTTACCTTCTCATAAAAACAGGCATGCACTGAAAACTTTTGGTGACATGGAATAAAGTATGCTACCAAGGCAACAAAAAAGTCCGAATAAGCTCAGCCCAAGGTGAGAAGGGAAACTGACAACAGGTTAAATCAATTACATCTCTTACTACTAACCTGTCTCTTTATATATCTGTCAGGCACAATTAATAAGAGATTTATGTAGGGTTTTTGTTAGAAGTTTTGTTTTGTTTTTAAAAGAGATGGGATCTTGCTCTGTCACCCAGGCTGCAGTGCGGTGGTGTAATCACAGCTCACTGTAACCTTCAACTCCTAAGATCAAATGATTTTCTCTAGCGTTGGCCTCCCAAAGTGCTGCAATAGGCATGAGCCACATCTGGCTTTCTGTAGGTTAAAATAATTGAAAGTTGAGCAAGATTTGAGTGGGCAAAGAACAATTGCACCCTTACATTAGGAGCATAGTCAGTGAAGAACATTTGTACTTTTTGTGTAATTTGATAGAGGAAAACCTCTGAATAGGGTACTTTCAACTTTTTATCTAAAAAAATTAGTTTGCTTCCTTCAACCAGATACAAGACAAACACTCAGTATGCCTACATTTTAAAAGGATTATTTCCTTTGCCACACTTGAATGACCAATAAAGACATAAATCCAAATGGCGAAGCAAAAATGGCGTAACTTTCAACATTTTGAGTCAACTTTGAACTTCACATTTAAAAGTTCCTGAGAATTTTAACTTTTAAAATTGCTATCTACTACTATAAAAAGATTTTTTAAAAGTCTGTATTACCGATGCCATGGGATTCACACCTTCTGCACCTGGCTGACAAGCTTCTGCCACAGCTCGAACGTGGCCATAGCCAATAGCAGTTAGCAATAATTTGGCTATTTTAAGAGCATTGAGGTAGGCACCCCTTCGAGTTTCCATATCTGCATTTGGTAGGAAGTTATTTCTGGTTAGCATACTCAAGACAAGGGGCAGGCCCCCACTTTTCAAGAAGTGAAACTGAAAATCAGGGGAATCATCAGCCAAAGGTGCACCAGCAGGCATTAACAAGGCGTAGACTACCTGGAAAAAAAAAAAAAAGAGAGAGGTAGGGGGATGTATTAAAAGGTTTTTTAAAAAATAATTAACTTTAATTTATCCTATTATTGCTATTAAAAAATTCCTGACTATTTCAAAAATGTTACAACTTATACACGTTCTTGCATTACCCTATAAAAGGTTAAGTTTAAAGAACATGGAATAAATTCAAAGGAAAAAACGAACCTCTGTTAGGTATAGCACTTGTGAAGCTGAAGGACCAAAGAAAAGTGAGTCAAGAGATGGACTAAGGCTGCTTTCTCCAAGTTTGGCATGGTCTAAACAAATAGCTCTTAATTTTTCTATTGTTGTGCTATCTGTAAGAAAAAGAGAAACTGTCTGAACAAAACAAGTCATGTGCTCGCAATATTTCACACTTGATATTATGAAGACCATTTTAATATGGAATAATAATCTATTCAGTTGGGGTATAGGCTCAAACTTCATAAAGCACAATCAGACCTATATTAAGAAAAGAAAGCACAAAAACCAACCCGGTCTCTATAACTGGTCAATCTAAACCCAAAGGGAATAATCTGCTACTCAGAGACCTCAATCAACATGCCCTCCTCAGCCACTGGAGACTGAAAAAAATAAAGGAAAATACACGTAAAAAGAAAGTAACAAAAATCACAAGCTCTTCTCTTCTCTCCAACTTCTCTATTGTTTACCCCCATAACACTATGTCAACAATGAAAGAGACTCGGTGGTACCTAAAAAAATGAACCCTAAAAAGGAAACATTAAAAAAAAAAGAAATGCTTAATGTTCCCTTCAAAGTAGAGCTTTGATTTTTTTTGTCATTATATTAAGATATGAGTTTCCTTTAAATTGCAGTTGAAAATTACAGAAAAAAAAATAACCCCACAATATAATTAAGCATTATTTACCAAGCACTTAGATTTTACAATAGTGAATCAACTTTAGAAAGTACTTTGATAACCAAGTTATTTCTAAGCCTTATGATTAAAAAACTACTTAATAAAATTGTTTTAAAGTAAAGGCTTCTTTTGAAGAAATTATTTTAATTATCTTTTCATTTCTATAATGAAAATTACTATAGTTTTCCTAGGGTAAACTAATTTTATAGGCTTGGAAATAACTGCCATATCTTACCAAAAATTCATTCGTGCTGAAATTGTTAGTTATCCCTATTCTAAAGGGATAGTGACAAAACTAACCAAAAGAACAAACTTTTCTAAGAAAATATTTGTGAATAACTTCTCATGTCATTAAATATTCATCTCCTACTGCATTTTTATTGATGATTAAAACTAAAATGTCATTTTACCAGTTTAATTACTATTATTGAGCATTTAGGTCTCCCCCCTTTATACTAAAGATCCTAGCAGTTAAATCTTAATATATTTCATTATGAATGAAAAATCCCAGAAGCATAAGAATTTTGGAAAATAGGCTTGGCGCCCGTAGCACCGTGATTACAGTGCCAGCCACATACATCACAGCTGGCGGGTTCGAACCCAGCCCGGGCCAGACAAATAAAGACGACTGCAACAAAAAATAGCCGGGCATTGTGGTGGGCATCTGTAGTCCCAGCTACTTGGGAGGCTGAGGCAAAAGTATCGCTTAAGCCCAAGAGTTTGAGGTTACGGTGAGCTGTGACGTCACAACACTCTACAGAAGGTGACAAAGTAAGATTCAGTCTAAAAAAAAAAAAAAAAAAAAACCCACAAATTCTAAGTAAATCATTTAATGATGTTGGATTACTTTATTTCAGGAGTTTGAATTAGCACTTGCATTTGTGAACCTACATGATTTTAGGCCCCCATTTTATATAATATGGACAGTAGACAAAATTTTAAGCCACTCATAATCCTGTCATCTAGAAATAGTTACAATTTTAGTTTACTTCTTTCTAGGTTTTTAGAAGGATAACTATATCTAAGCAATTATATATATATATTATATAACAGTACAGAAATTATGATCAGAAATAGACACATTTGTTAATAGTGCGTGTCTAATATTCAAACAAAACATTTGAATACTAGAACTGCCATTTAAGAACAATTTGTATCTCAGTTACCTCATCTTTAAAATATAGATGAAATTTGTAATCCCCTTTCAGGGATGTTGTGAGGTAAAAGTGAGCTAATCAACACAAAAACCTTACAGACTTCAGTATATTTAAAGATATTAGTTACAACAAACTCCTATGAAAAGGAAGTACTTAGGCAGCACCCATAGCTCAGTGGGTAGGGCACTGGCAACGTACACTGAGGCTGGTGGGTTCAAACCAGGCCCGGGCCAACTAAAACAACAATGACAACTGCAACAAGAAAAAAAATAGCCAGGCACTGTGGTGGGCGCCTGTCGTCCTAGCTACTTGGGAAGCTAAGGTAAGAAGATCGCCTGAACCCAGGAGTTTGAGGTTGCTGTGAGCTATGACATCACAGCACTCTACCCAGGGCAACAGCTTGAGACTCTTATCTCCAAAAAAATAAAATTAATAAAATTAAATTAAAAAAAAAAAAAAAAAGGAATGCTTAAGAGGAAAAGCAACTCATTCTGCTCAGTAAAGCAGTATACATTTTACTCATTCAGTATGAAAAATCTTTCCTTGACATGTGCAGAGGAAGAACATAGGAGCTCCATAGTCTAGGTTATTAGGAAATTATCTATAGAAAAGACCACAGTATTCATGATGTATGTGCATATGACTTAAAAAAAAAAAAAAAAAAAAGACCACAGAATGAAGTGAAGTTGATGACTAGAAAGGAAGCTACTGATTCTATCCCCCCCAAATATGCATACACTCACAAAGCAATTACCCAAATGTTATACAGCTAGAAACAGAATTTATAAGCATTTCCTTTTCTCAGAGCTCCTGCTTCCTTTCTTATGCAAGAGTATATGTATATGCATCTACTATAACAATGACAGTGACAGAGTGGGTTAATGTTTGTTCAATTCTAAGTGTCAGTCACTAGGCTAGGAATTTTCCATAGATCACCTCATTTGATCCCCATAATTATAAGAAAAAGTTATTATAAGCCCAGTTCTATAGATAAGCTCTGAAAAACTAAGAAAACTTACAAGGCCACAGAGAAGAAACTAAAAGGAGCAAGATTTGAACTCAAGTCCACGTGAGTCTAAAGCCTATGATTTCTCGATTGTAACAGATTACTGTTTTTGTTTTCCCCCCAAAATTGGCTGTTTCAAATTGAGGTACTATACTTTTATTATGTAAAATATGAAAAGCACCTTCTCAAGTTTCCTGTCTGAATAGCCTGGTTAAGAGCTGTCAACCTCTGATGGCATTAAGCTCAAACCACAAGATTTATGTGTTTTAAAATTTGTTGTGAGGTTGAATCTGTATGCATAGAGCAAAAACTATTACTGAGATCCTAGTAAATGACACAATGTGAATTTTAAACAACATAACAGATAAGGATTAAACAAAATCTTTGAGAGAAGACCTAGATAAGAATCTATTATGTGAACTGATTTTGTTCTACAGGAATCAGAAAGTAAGATGAGCAGGCCAAGAAGGTGCTTACTTTAGGAAAGGTGGTGATAGCCTCACGAGTATATTGGAGAGTATAAAAAAAAAAAAAAAAAAGAAAAAGGTGATAATAATGAAAGCATGAGACTTTTAAAAATTATCTGGGCCAATTAAATACGGTGTACTTAAATGTATCAGCAATACATTCTCAAAACCCACTAAAATGTAAATAAATACAAAAATATCTAAACTCAAAAGGACATAAAAACAGAAAAGGAAGAAATACTAGAGAACATGAACCAATTATTAAAGGTGAAGAGGAAATAAAAGACATAGTTGAGCAGCTGAACCAGGAAGTACCTGTAGGGGAAAAGGGAAAGGGAAGTAGGTACCTATAAATTCAGAAAAGTCAAATAGGGGCATTTAACCGCAGATTGCGGCTTGGCTATGAATGCTTATTTGTGGTGGCAGATATCACTGGAACTTTGCTTACCAACTTTTGTTAGTGTTTGTATAGTTAATGTGTGGCCCAAGAGAACTCTTTGATAAGCATTCATAGCTGCAGGCCACCCCAGGAGGGGTTGAAATCTGATAAAGAAGCAAGTTTCCAACCTTCCCCCACAGTAGATTTATGAAGTTGGGAAGCAGATTTATTTCTCAATGCTGTAGAGATATAAATATGGAATGGAAGAAGACTAGTAAGCTGGATTGGTCCCAATATGAACCCATGTTTGCTCGTCACAGGATACAAAAATCAACATACTCAATAGGATTTCTACAGCTAGCAAACTATCTGGAAGAAAAAAAAAAAATCAAGAAAGCAATCAAACAATCCCATTTACACACCAAAAAACACCTAGTAATAAACTAAGGAGGGGAAAGGTGCCTATAATGAAAACTATAAAACACTGATGAAATTAAAAGAGGCATAAATACTAAATGGAAATACGTTCCATGTTCATGGACTGGAAGATTATTAAAATGTCCATACTACCCAAAGCAATCTAAATATTCAATGCAATCCCTACCAAAATACCAATTACCTTCTTTACAGAAATAGAAAAAACAATCCTAAAAGGTGGCACCTGTGGCTGAAAGGAGTAGGGTGCCAGCCCCATATACTGGAGGTGGCAGGTTCAAACCCAGCCCTGGCCAAGAACTGTAAAACAACAACAACAAAAAAAAAAACGTAAAATTCAAATGGACCCCAAAAGACCCTAGGATAGCCAAAACGATCTTGAGCAAAAAGAACAAAACCAAAGGCATCACAGTCCCTAACTTCAAAATTTACTACAAAGCTATAGTAATCCAATCAGGACAATAGTGGCATAAACAGACATACACCCAAAGGAATGAAACAGAATCCAGAAATATATTCATACACTTACAACCACCTAATTTTCAATAAAGGTGCCAAGAACACACATTGGGGGAAGGACAATCTCTTTAATAAAAAAGGTCCTGGGAAAATGGAATATCCTGTGGCTCAGTGAGCACGGCACTGGCCCCATATACGGAGGGTTCAAACGTGACCCAGGCCAAACTGCAACAAAAAAAATAGCCGGGCGTTGTGGCGGGTGCCTATAGTCCCAGCTACTCGGGAGGCTGAGGCAAGACAATCTATGAGCTGTGTGACGTCACGGCACTCTGAGGGTAGAAAAAAAAAAAGAGAAAGGAAGAAAAAAGAATGAAACGAAATACACGATAAAAGAATCAACTCAAAATGGATTAAAGATTTCCAAGTACTGAGCAAGGACTTTTTGGATAAGAACTCAAAAGGATAGGCAACAAAAAGCAAACAGATAAAAAAGGATTACATCGGGGCGGTGCTTGTGGCTCAAAGGAGTAGGGCGCCAGCCCCATATGCCAGAGGTGGCGGGTTCAAACCCAGCCCCAGCCAAAAACTGCAAAAAAAAAAAAAAAAAAAAAAAAAAGGATTACATCAAACTTAAGAGCTTCTGCATAGCAAAGGAAACAATCTTCAGAATGAAGAGACCACATACAGGAAGGGAGGAAATATTTGTGAACTATGCATCACAGAAGGGGTTAATAACTGTATGTAAGGAACTCAACAGCAAAAAAGCAAATAATCTAATTTAAAATTGAGGAAATGACTGGAATGGACATTTCTCAAGAGAAGACATACAAATGGCCAACAGGTATATGAAAAAAATGCTCAATATCACTAATCATCAAGGAAATGCAAATCAAAACCACAATGAGATACCACCTTACCATGATCAGAATGGTTATTACCAAAAAGACAAAAAATAACAAATGCTAGTATGGATATGAAAAAGGGAACCCTTATACCCCACTGATGGAAATGTAAGTTGGTACAACCATTCTGATAAACAGTATAAAGACTCTTAAAAAACTAAAATAAAATTACTATATGATCCAGCAATCTCACTTCTGCATATTTATCCAAAGGTAGTAAAATCAATATTTTGAAGAGATATCTGCATTTCATATTTATCAACCATTGTACTTACTATTCACATAGCCAAGAATGGAATCAACCTAAGTGTTATCAGACAAATGGATAAAGAAAATGTAAGTATATACAACAAATACTATTCATCTATAAAAAGAATGCACCTGTCATTTGCAACAACATGGATAAACCTCGAAGACATTTAAGTGAAATACATGAGGCATGGAAAGACAACACATGATCTCTAAGTGTAAAAGTTAAGTTTTCATCTACACAGTAGAAAATTTGTATATATCTAAAAGTAACTGCTATAGGAGGACATTATTCAGATAAAATGGCACATACACATACAAGAATAAAACCTAAAGGATGAAAGTGGTTTGTTTCTAAGGAATAAAAAAGGAACAATGGTGTGGATGACATATGACCAGTTACTACAGTTCTGCACCCTACAGGCGTAGGTAAACTTGCTCTATAAAGGAAGAGATTAAGTATTTTAGGCTTGCAGGCCATATGGTCTCTGTCACAACTGTTGAGCTTTGTTGTTTTAAGACAAAAGCAGCCATAGACAGTATGTAAGCAAATGAGTGTAGCTGCTGCATACCAATAAAACTTTGATTGTGGACACTAAAATTTAAGCTTTATATAATTATCTTATGTCACAAAATCTTATTCTTTTAATTAAAAAAAACAAACAAACATTAAAAAATATAGAAACCATCCCCACCTCTGGAGTTGTACAAAAACAGGCAATAGGCTAGATTTGACCTACAGGCTATAGTTTATCAACCCTTGTTGTAGTCTATACCACAAAGCATGATCCATTCAGAAATAGAATTTGCCAGTATATACTTTTATTGCCTAGCACATAATTTATCATCATTTTAACATTCTTACCTGGTGGCATAAGTTTCATAAGTACTCTTGCTCCATCTCTAAGAGGTGGCATATTTAGGTTGCTACCTAAGTCTGCAATTTGCCAAAGGAAAGAGATGTATCTGGGATGCAGTGACATTATCTAGAATATAAAATACACAAAATAATTACCTGTAAGTTACTCCCTCCTCTCAAAAACCCTCAAGCTATTGGGCTCAAGATATCCTCTTGCCTTATCCTCCTAGGTAGCTGGGACTACAAGGTGCCTGCCACGAGGCCGGGCTAGTTTTTCCTATTTTTAGTAGGGACGAGGTCTCGCTCTCGCTCAGGCCCATCTTCACCTCCCCTGAGCCAGGCAATCCACCTGCTTCAGCCTCCTAAAAGTGTCAGGATTATAGGCATGCGCCAACATGCCAAGCCACATAAACAATTCTAAAAGATGATCCACTTGAGATATAAATACAAAAGAACAGTGATAAAGGTGACCCTTGAACAACATGCATTCGAACTATGCGGGTCCACTTAAACATGAATTTTTTCTCCAACTAAATATAGATTGAATGCTCTGCTGCCACAGCACAATGGTTATGGCACCAGCCACATACACTGAGGCTGGCAGGTTTGAAACTGGCCCGGTCCACCTACAACAATGACAACAGCTACAAAAAATAGCTGGGCATTGTGGTGGTTGAGACAAGAGAATGACTTAAGACCAAGAGTTTGAGGTTGCTGTGAGCTGTGACGCCACTGTACTCTACCAAAAACGACACAGTAAAAAAAAAAAATAAAAATAATAAGTAAATACAGATTGAAAATACATTCCTGAGATGCGAAATCTTAGTATACCTGAGTGATCCACAGGGCTGACGGCAGGACTTGAGTATAAGCAAATTGGGTATACATGGAGGTCACGGAATCAATACTACACCTATGATGAGGGATGACTGCATTTTCCTAAATTTTATATATCCAATAGCGCTATAATTAAGCTCTATAGATTGATTCTATGTAAACATAACAAAACATATCTGTTGGAATTTTTAAATTTTGAGTTATAATTACTTTTCAGAGGAATTCCTTCTGAAGTTAACTATACAGTTATTTGATATTTTGCCTCACTGAACTGTAAGCTCCTCAAGACAAAAAGACCTACATATACTTCTTTATGTTAGAAGACTTTAACGCTTTATATACAGTAGTTAAAAATTATATCTACTCACCACTCCAGGCAAACAGCTTTCCACTTCTGGATTGGGACCATCACTGTAATGATTACCATGGTTTCCAGGAGATCCAGTTGAAGAATCAGAAGAACTATCAGGGCTTGAAGGCATATTGGAACTTATTTGTGTAAGTTTGGCTGTAATTAGCTAAAAATGATATACCGTGTTAGTATCAAAGAGAAGAGAAACTACTACACAAAACACAGAACAAAAATCTCCCCAAATCTGCATGCCATTTTAGAAATATATTTTAGAAGTATTGTCTAATAATGTAATTGCTTAACTAGTTTTGATTTTAGAAATCCTATCTTCTACTGTATTTCAAATGTCACCCCAGTTTTATTTAGTGTTATAACTTCAACACCTAACACAGAGCCCCACACATACAAAATGCTCAATGAATGAATAAAATACAGCCTCAGGTTTGAATTTATTGAAAAACATGGTAACTATACACATACATACCGATTTATCTTTTAAGTTTAATTGTCCAATCAACTTTCTATCATCTGCAGGATCTATCAGCTCACCGCCCACAAAGAGCTCAATTTTTGTATGGGCTACGTTGGCTTTGATACGATTAAGAATACATCGTCGTACTGAACCAATTGTATCATTTGTATGAGACCATACCTCCAAGTCATCAACCTGTCTGCCCTGGTTTGGAAACCGAACTATAAAAGAGAGGTGTTTACCACGGAATGCTCTGGGGGAGGGAGGGAGGAAGAGAAGGTGGAAAAAAAGAAAAATGTCATATTCAGCAGACTTTCAAATCTTGTTGCCAAGAAAATAAAGCTAGCAATTCAACACTGAGTATTTCCTTATGAAATAAGAGGAAGTGAATTAAAGATACTTAATATACTACGGTGCATCTTACAAGGGTACATGTGAAACTTACTAAATGTAAAATATAAATGTCTTAACACAATAAAAAAAAATACTTAATATAGGTTGAGCATCCCTAATCTGAAATGCATGGGACCAGAATTATTTTAAATATTTTTAGATTAGGGATACTCAACCTGAATTATTTTCAGTACCTTAATTCATTCAATAATTTCATCATTAAAAAGAACTCCTACATTAAAAAAAAAAACAAAAACTGATGGAGCTCACCCTATAAACATTCCTAAACTATAAATACCAATTTAATTACTAAATGGTGAGATCTTAAATGTTAACACAAGACCACTTGAAAATGCTTTTTGCTATACTGACAATCTGTCATGGTAGATTTAAGAGTTTTTTTTCCAAGTACTCTCCAACCTATTTTTTTTTTTTTTTCCTGAGACAGAGTCTCACTTTGTCACCCTTGGTAATTACAGCTCACGACAACCTCAAACCCTGAAATTCTTGGGCTTAAGCGATTCTCTTGCTTCAGTCTCCCAAATAGCTGGGACTACTGGCGCCCGCCACAACACCCAGCTGTGTTTAGAGATGAGGTCTCGCTCTGGCTCAGGCTGGTCTCCAACTCATAGGGCTCAGGCGATCTACCACCTCGGCCTCCCAGAGTGCTAGGATTTTAGGCATAAGCCATGGTGTTGGGCCCCACCAACCTACTCTTTTTAACAGTCTAAATGAATGACATCAAAATAATACTTCAAATGCAAAATATTATTACTACAATACTTAAAGGGCAGTAACATTAATGGCAAAAAGAGGAAACTGAACTTAAATGAGAAAGCATTATCAAAACCCAAACATAACAAAATAAAACCAAATTGGGAGGGGTGGTGAGAAGGTCAACTATTTAAAAAAAAGATTCCAGGCTGGGCGCCTGTAGCTCTGTGATTAAGGCGCCAGCCACATGCTCGGGGCTGGTGGGTTTGAACCCAACCTGGGCCTGCTAAACAAAAAATAAATAAAATAAAATAAACAAAATAAAACAAAATAAAATAGACAGGCATTGTGGCAGGTGCCTGGAATCCCAGCTACTTGGGAGGATGAGACAAGATAATCACTTAAGCCCAGGAGTTTAAAGCTTGTTGTGAGCTATGACACCACAGTACTTTACCTAGGGTGACAACATGATACTCCAAAAGATAAATAAATAAAAATAAAAAGATTCCATATGATACAAATGTTTTTAATGGATAATAACTTTTTTTTTTAAGAGATAGTGTCTTACTCTGTCGTCCTCGGTAGAGTGCTGTGGTGTCACAGCTCACAACAACCTCCAACTCCTGGGCTTAGGCAATTCTCTTGCCTCAGCCTCCAGAGTAGCTGGGACTACAGGCGCCCGCCAGAACACCCAGCTATTTTTTGTTGCAGTTTGGCTGGGGCCGGGTTTGAACCTGCCACCCTCGGTATATGGGCCCAATGCCCTACCCACTGAGCCACAGGCGCCACCCAGATATGCATGTTTTTTAAAAAAATTCCTCTCTCCCCTTTTAACTGTCCATCATCATTAATTTGCCAAATGGCTAGGAAAATACCAAATAATTAAGAATTAGCACTAGCTAATCAGTTATTCACAAACCTTGACATAGGTAGAATTGTTCTTTCCTCATGATAATCACTGTCACATTCATTTATATATTCTCTTAATACAGTTAATACTCGAACCATTCTAACAGCTTCCTGTCTTGCGCAATTAATACTGTCTTTGTCACCATCCAAAACACACAATGTGTCGTAGGAGGCTTTCAAACGATCAAAGCAAGACTGAATGAAGTCTTCATGGATCACCACCTACAAATAATGGGTCATAAAAAGACAATTCAAATTGTATATAAAATGTAAAAATTAATTATAAAGACAGCAATGGCTAATTTAAAGGTAGCACTCAATGAGTCATACTTAAACAGAGTCAACATGGATGTTTATACACTGTATTTCTTAAAAGGAAACTAGTACCACACAAGTGAACAAATAAACTAAACAGTCATAAATGAACTTCAGTATTGAGTGTTAGTATCAACACAATTCAGGAGATTCTCTTTGGCATTTCAACATGTAATAGTTATATTCAAAATAACCCTAATCACTTCAAATAATTAGCAAGTCAAGATTCATTTAGATTGTATTTTGGGTAAAAGAAATATAGAGTCAACTTTTTACTTACCTGATTGACCTGTAGCCTCGGACCAAGGTTTGTATATATCTCTTTAAGGAGATCTATAGCTCTACTGGCAATATCATCATTACTCTGAATCACGACCTAGGGTCAAGAAGATTAAAGTATTAATCCCTTTCAAAAAATATTTTCATTGGGCCATCTAAATTCAAACCATATACTCAGTTAATTAATACACTACTCAATAATTTAATATTAAGTTGATGTTGTAAGGGTTAGAGTTCAATATTTTAATTCAATAATTGTAACTATTCAAATTATTTAAATTCAATAATTCAATGTTAAGTTGACACTGACAAGTAAATCAAGTAAAATCAAGTGAGAAAAAACACACCAAAAGAAATGATAATAAATGCAAAGTACAAATCTTTAATAAAGCAAACTGTTTACAAATGAAAGACATTTTACTGAGGACAAAATATGCTTTGACCAGTATTATTTAACCCTACAATTTAACATCTTCATAAAGATGTAAACTTGTGAAGCATTAAAGGAAAAATTCAAATTAGTTGAAAAGACGTTAAGAGATTATATGAACACAGTTTAGCATAAAGGACAACCCTCCTTCTCCACCCTCAGTTCTGAAAAATTTTTACTATCCAACTAATTACATTAGTGGTTTTCAAACTATGTTCAGAACCCTAGGGCTTTGAGAAGTTGTTTCAAGGCTGACTCCTATAAAAAGGTTGAGGACAGGGAAGGGAATGAAGCATGGGGAAACTAAGGAAAACACAAGTTTTCCTTCTCCAATTAGGTTTACTTTTTTTCTTTTTGAGACAGATCCTCAAGCTGTATATACCTCAGCCCTGGGTAGAGTGCTGTGGCATCACAGCTCACAGCAACCTCCAACTCCTGGGCTTAAGCAATTCTCTTGCCTCAGCCTCCCAAGTAGCTGGGACTACAGGCGCCCGCCACAATGCCTGGCTATTTTTTGGCTGTAGTTGTCATTGTTGTTTGGCAGGCCAGGGCTGGATTCGAACCTGTCAGCTATGGTGTATGTGGCTGGTGGCTTAGCTGCTTAAGCTACAGGTGCCAAGCCAATTAGGTTTACTTTTTGTAGTATTCCTAATATTTTGATTTTTAAGACAGGTTTCTGCTGTCAAAAAAGGTTGAAAATCCCAGCCTGTGCAAGAGTGAGACACGGTCTCTACAAAATGCAGAAAAATTAGATTGTTATGGTGACATGTGCCTATAGTCTCAGCTACTTGGGAGGCTGAGGCAGGAGGATCACTTAAGCCCAAGAATTTGAGGTTGCAGTGAGTTATGATGATGCAACTGCACTCTAACCGGAAAGACAGACTGTCTCAGACTTTCAAAACTAAAATTATATTAATACTATAAAGATGGAAAGATTGGCCTTAATTAGATATTTTATTCCAACTATTTAAAAAATCACAAGTTGAACAGTGCCAGTAAAGTACACACTTGTAATCTAAATACCTAAATAAAGGTCTTTTCTTCTGTCCTCTATTTCAGTGTTAAACACTGAAGAGGAAACAGATCTACATTGAATGAAAATGGGAGAGGGGGAAATAGATGAACTTCCATGGAGGATGCATGAAAGATTTCTATGATTATTGCACTTCTAAGCACATCTGGAACACAAAGATTCTAAGCTGAGACAACAGATTCTAAGCTGAGACAACGGGAACATCAGTGACAGGAGAGCGAGGGAGAAGGAAAAAGAAGAAAAAACTCTTTGACAAATGACATAAGAAGAAGATAGATGAATAATTACTATTCCAGACTTTTGGGACAAGCATTAGAGAATACATAATTTATATGCAAGATTGTAGTTCCTTATTTGAAAAACTACATCAGACACAGAGTTCCTACTTTTGACTTACCCTCCAAAGGTAATCTAATCCTATTAACTCCAAATCATCCATCATATAGGCTCGCCTTTTTGCTACTAGTTTTCCTTCTCGACAATTCACAGCTTTGAAGAATCGCTCAAAACATTTCATTCCATTTTCAGTTAATAGGGAAGGATCAAGCTGAAGCACATTACTTTCAAAGAAGTCCTTATTAATATCAGGATCTAAGTCTGGTTCATCCCCCATCAATTTGGAATACCACTTAAAACAGGCTTCACGATCACAAAGGTAAACTGCATTCTCAGCTAAGCATTTCCATATTTGTTTTGCCTGAGGAGCACATAGCCACAGTTGGCCATCCTTCAATAAAAATCTTGGAAAAACAAAAAAATTGGCAATTAGACTTAATTTTTATCCTGAAAGGCAACCTATCTGTATACCTAAGAAATAATACATTTATCATAATTATATTTTATCTACAGATAAAAGGTGTTAGTTCTTTCAAAAGAACCTATTTCTCAACTTTTATCTGGTACTAAAAAACACTAGATAATAATTCATTCAATAAGCATATATTGGGAACCTACTATGTGCCTGGAACAAAGCTAGCTGATTATGAATAAAGGACTCATTCCCTGAACTCTTAACCATTTAATCTTTCAAACTAGTGATTCTGAAAACATGTTTAATAGGTTATTTGAATTTAAAATAAAAAATGTAGCATTTTGCTTATATAGTATCATTGGAAAATGAAGTACTCAATCAAGCCACTTTCATTCTGGTTCCATGTGCTAGAAAAAAACTGTAAAAAATCAATTGTCTTTCACAGATAACTAATCCATTCATATTGATGAGTTAAAACTGGTTAACTTTTCCTTTTTTTCCCCATTTTTTAAAAGATAGTAGAAGAAATCTTTCTTTAAATGAAAATCCAATTTGGAAATCTAATGTATGAAATTAAGAGCAGAGCTGCTCTAGTAGTTGGGAGAAGAAAACTAAGGAGAAATGAGGATGAATCTTTCCACTGCTTGTTTACAAATCCTCAGGAAACTTAGAAGCCCTAGTCTCCTAGGTAAGTTTGAAAAGTTATTGGTCTAATTGGAACAGCATAGACTTAAGTCAGATAAAACTAGTTGAGTAGTGCAATTCCATCACATACTATGAGATTCAAACAAACTACTTTAAGCCACCTGAATCTTGTTTTCTCACTAAATGGGGAAAAACATTTGACTCATGGATTGCCATGAGTAAATATAAATTGTTGGACAAAGAACATATACACAGTAGGCATTAGAGTTAGGTTCCCTTGAACCTAATTCACACATAGGTAATAAACAGTGTAAGGACTACTATAGGTTCTTTGACTCTAAACTTTTATCTGGCAAAAGGGCTTGCAACCACTTTTCTGTTCTAATAAACCTAGAAGGGATATGACACATGGTCATCAGTAACAATGGCTCATTATGGCAATGATTCTCAATGTTGATAGGCTGATCCTCTTATTTAGGTAGTTGAAAATCAAAACACACAGTAAAAAAATTTTACTTTAAAACAAATGCCAAATTTCTTAAAATCTGGTGGATGGCATTTTTCTTGTCAAATTATGAACTAATTAATTTTTTTTCCAATAATAAGCATAGAGTTTAATAAATAGAAATCTGAAATTAACACAGTCCAGCAGAAAACTCCCCAGCATGTATATCAAAATAACAAACGAAATACATTTTTATAAAGTATTGATAATCTGGGCATTTCCATTAGCATATTTACAATCTGAATAAGATCTTCTGCCACATGATAATTTTTTAACAAAGCTATTTTCCAAATCTTTATTTTTTTTTTTTATTCTTTCAGTTAATTTGAGGGTACAAAGAATTAGGATACATGTTCGCGTTTGTTAGGTAGAGTCCCTCTTATATTACATTGCTTGAATCTTTTTTTTTTTGAGACAGAGTCTTACTTTATTGCCCTTGGTAGAGTGCCGTGCTGTCACAGCTCACAGCAACCTCCAACTCCTGGGGTTAGGCAATTCTCTTGCCTCAGCCTCCTGAGTGGCTGGGACTACAGGCGCCCACCACAACGCCCGGCTACTTTTTTGTTGCAGTTTGGCCAGGGCCGGGTTGACACCCTCCACCCTCAGTATATGCGGGCGGCATCCTACTGAGCCATAGGCACCACCCCATTTTTCAAATCTTTAAGCACACATTTAGAAGCTAAATATCACAGAAGAAATTCTGTCTTGGACTACATTTTACTTTGGTTTGATGGAATATATCTCTTTTCTTCATGCCCATCAGAAGTGATAATAACACTTCAGACTGCCTTTTTTAGCCACTATTAGGATAAAGAAGGCACCAGAGAACTCAAATCGTTCTTTTGAGTCTTTTGTTCCCACTGCCTTAGTGTCTATCCTTAAGGTCAGTATAGTTCTCCATCTGATTGTATCAAAATATGGACACTGGTCTTTTTAAATAAACATTTTCAGGATAAACAACTATGAAGAAACAACCCTGTAGTTTAAAATGTATTATTCTCTTCAAATATTCCAAGGAATAAAGTTTTAAAACTCAGCCAAGAAATTTTAAAGTATCCAGTAAAGAACACAAGGAAATGTGTGATACTTAGGTAACTATTCTTATGCGTGAAAACCAAAGACCTTGCTTAGCTATCATATTCACTCTGCATTCCTTATCTGAGTCTCAAGGAGCAATACTAATTGTAAAAAACAAACCTAAGGAAGTTAAGACGTTCTTGGACTTCTTGAACATGACTGTATCTACTTCCCAGCCTCACAGTTTGTGGGTCATAGCCTTCATGGTCTGCAAATTAAAAAAAAATCACACATTACACACACACATTATAACACACATCAACACCATTGACTTCAACTGAAGAAGTCAGAAAGTCATTAATTGTTTATCATTAAAAGACAATCCAAAATATATTATAATAAATTGGTGGTTTCTACTCATCTATTTCCCCCACAAAAATACTTTCCCTTTTAAATTAAGAAAATAACCTGCTAAATGTATTATCAAAAATAACTCTTCAAAGCCAGATGTGATGGTTCATGCCTGTAATCCCAGGACTCTGGGAAGATGAGGCTGGTGGATTGCTTTAGCTCAGGAGTTCAACACCAGCGTGAGCAAGAGTGAGACTCCCTCTCTACTAAGAATAGAAAACTTAGCCCAGCATAGTGGTGGGTGCCTGCAGTTCCAGGTACTCTGGAGACTGAAGCAGGAGGACCATTTGAGCCCATGAGTTTGAGTTTGAGGTTGCTGTGAGTTATGACCACTAGGGTGACAAAGCAAGACTGATACACAAAAAAGACAAAACATTTCCTTAATTTCCTTCCTATTAATTTTTCATGGAGAAAAAATACTGGTATAAAAAAGAAACTACATGCACACAACCACTACTTTATGCCTAGGAAGGAGGGTATTAAATGTAGTATTATAGACACCTGGGTTAATTTAATAGTACTAAAATGCTATTTAAATACATGACCAACTTCCATCATTGTCCCCATTACCATGAGAATGTCTACAGTGTGTCATTTCCCTTAAGCGTTAACTGGTATTCCATAACAGATCCTGAACATTAAGGAATGTGTGCCCTATTGTGAAAGAATTCCAATTCCCTTTTGGAAACAGTACAGGTTATCAGTCTTCAAAAACATTGAGGTTTCTTCTATGAACAAATGTTGACATGTTGTAAGATGGGACACTTAGATATTTGGAAACACTAGTTTTTGATGCTTTAGTGAAGAAAGCAGCCCCATGTTTTACAGCCGACTGCTTTCTATTCTATGCGTTATTAGCACCTGCCAACATTCCTAAACACATTATGTCTACCTCCATGAAAGTAAACTTCATGGGGTTTTAGGAGTTGAAGCTCTACTTCTCAAGATATTTTCTTAATAAACTAGATAATAAATCAAGTTTGGTAAGAATTCCCTTATAATCTTTCCCCATATTCACCAGTTTTTTACATGTTGCTCCATTTGTTTCATTAGTTGTCACATTCATAAATTCTAAACCATTTGAGACTTGGAGACATGTCCCTTTACCTTTAAATAACAAGGCATCTAATAATGACACAATACTATTATCTAACCCAAGGCTTCTCAACTGAAATACCACAGACATTTTGAGCCAGATGACTCTTCATTGTGCCAAGACTGTCCTGTGCATTCTAAGATGTTTCGTGACATCCCAAGCCTCTATTAAACTACATTACAGCAGCATCCTCAATCCTCAGGTAAGACAACCAGACATAGCTCTAGACACTGTCAATATCCACCTCCATCCCCTTGGAGAATCTTTATGGTCCATATTAAAGTGTTGTGAATTTCAACTTTTTCTCCCAATAATGTCTTTTTACATCTTTCCTCCAAGTCCAAGATTAAATATGTGCTGCACTTAGTTGTCATGACTTTTATTCTTTAATCTGGAGAATTTATCATCTTTTGAGCTTCTTAACTTTTGAGAAAACTAGAAACCAATTTTGTTCAATGCCACTCAATACACGCTTCTATGATAATTAGATTCAGGCTATACATTTTAGTAAAGAATAACTGTCATAGTTGTGACACTATGTCCTCCTCAGAATATCATTAGTAGGCATATCATGTCATTATGGAAATAAACATAATGCTAAATTTGTTCAAGGTGGTTTCTACCAGTTTTCTCCATTGAAAAGTTACTATTTTTCTCTTCTTAAGTAATTTGTGGAAAGATACTTTGAAATTACGTTAAATAGCTTGTTTATCAAACCTTGCTCACTACTTTTAGCAACACACCTGCCCTTCTAAATTTATACACTAACACTATCAACAACTGGCACCCTAGGGAAAAAAAAAAAAAGAGTAGAACTTTGCAAACATTCAGGGATACCCAAATAATAAACAAATGAAAGGGCTTTCACTACAGAGAACTTTCCAGGATGTCAAAACAAAAACCCCCAAGATTGGTAATTTACAGTGTAAACATTTGTTCAAAACAAATACTTAAATTTGTTAGCAGTTAGATTAGAAGGATGATCCATTTTTAACTTACGTTGTCTAGCTGGCAGGCATCCCACTGGAAACAGTAGGACACAGTGTTAACCCAGGTGTCTATCAAAATGGGTAGGAAGAGTTGGTGAATCGTGGCTGACACTAACATAAATTGGTTTTTGCCACCATAAACAGGAAGTTTCCTAGCATCCATTTCAGAATTCATATAAAAAAGGAAGTGCACTTAAAAAAAGATCTTCACTGAGACACGATTAAATGGTTAACCATAAAGTCTACCTATTAGAAGCACACGATTTTATTTTTACTAGAATTGTGTAACTGCTATCGCAATATGTCTACATCATTTTTTGCCACCTCAAAAAAGAAAAGCTATATAAATCATTCTCCATTCTACCCTTCTTCTAGCCCCTAAGTCTGTTTAGACATTTCATACAAATGGAATCATGGTCTTTTCTGACTGGCTTTTCCCCCTAGTATGTTTTTAAGATCTACTCGTAAGGGCAGGCCCAGTGAGTAGGGCCCCATATACCAAGGGTGATGGGTTCGAACCCGGCCCGGCCAAACTGCAACAAAAAAATAGCCGGGCCCTGTGGCGGGAGGCTGAGGCAAGAGTATCACTTAAACCCAAGAGCTAGAGGTTGCTGTGAGCTGTAACACAACAGCACTCTACCGAAGGTGACGAAGGGAGACTCTGCCTCTAAAAAAAATAAGATCCACTCGTAACATTCTTTTTAACTGCTAAATAGCATCTCAGCGAATGGGTAGACATTTACTCATTCAACTGACAGACACTGAGTTGTTTCCACTTTTTAGCTATTACACTCATGTACAAGTTTTATATGTGGATTAATGTTTCTCTTTCAGTTGTGTATGTAATTAGGAATGAGTCATACATAAATTCTACATTTAACATTTTGCAAGTGGCTACACCACTTTACAATCCAACAAAGATGTTTGAAGGCCCCAATTCCTCCAAATCTTCATCAACACTTGGTGTTCTCTTGTCATCCTAACAGGTGTGAAGCAGTATATCTCACTGTGGTTTTGATTTGCATTTCCTTAATAGTGATACTGAGCATCTTTTCAAGTCCTTTTGGGACATTTGTATACCTTTTTAGAGCAATTTCTATTCAAATCTGTTGTAAGAGTTTTTTACATATTCTGAATACAAGTCTCTTATCAGATATATAATTATTTTCTCTCTTTTTAGGTTGTCTCTTCACTTTCCTGATAGTATCAGGAAATACATTTTAAATTTGATATATCCCAATTTACCACCTCACTTCCCCACTTTTATGACCTGACCGCAATTGCTTTCCCTGACCCAAAACCATGAAGATCAAGATTTATTCCTGTTTTCTTCTAAGAGTTTTAAACTTTCAAGATGTTACTTTAATAAGGTCCAGGGTCCATTTTGAGTTAATTTTTTGCCTATCATTTGAGGTAGGGGATCCAACTACATTCTTTCAACTTTGATTTTCATCAAGACTGTTTTGGCTACTCGAGTCCTTTTCATTTCTACATCAGCTTTGTCAAATTCTGCGGGGGGGAGGGGGGGAAGGAAGCTGGGTTTTATATAATTGTGTTGAATGAACCTGCAAACCAAGTTGGGAGAGTACTGTCATCTTAATGATATGAAGTCTTCCACTCTATGGACTTTTTTTTTTTCCAAATGCTTTTTGATGTTACTGTAAGTGGAACTGTTTTTTTTTTTTTAAAAAGACAGAGTCTCACTTTATTGCCCTTGGTAGAGTGCCATGGCGTCACAGCAACCTCCAACTCCTGGGCTTAGGCGATTCTCTTGCCTCAGCCTCTTGAATGAGTAGCTTGGACGATAGGCGCCCGCCAAAATGCCTGGCTATTTTGTTGTTGTTGCAGTTTGGGTGAGGCCGGGTTTGAAACCACCACCCTTGTTATGTGGGGCCAGCACCCTACCCACTGAGTCACAGGCACCGTGCCCTGCAATCTTTTTAGTGGAATCATTAGGATTTTCTGTACATAAGATGGTGTTATCAGCAAATAAGAGTTTTAATTCTCCCTTTCCAATTTGGATGCCTTTTACTTCTTTTTCTCACTTAGCTAGTTACCTTGACTAGAACTTAGAGTAGAATGTTAAATAGAAATGGCTGAAGTGAACATTCTTGCCTCACTCCTGATCCCAGAGAGGAAGCAATCGGTCTTTTACTATTAAGTAGTACAATGTTTTTTTGACATGCCCTTAGAAGAGGCTGACAAAGTTGCCCTCTATAGCTAGTTTATTGACTGTTTATATAATGAAAATCTTTTGATTTGGACACTTTTTGTTAATCTGAGATGAACATGCTGCTTTGGCATTTTCTACTACTATTCAGTGGAGTGTTCTATAGATGTCTGTTAGGTCTAGTTGGTTTATTATTCGAGTTTTCCATTCCTTTTTTTCTGCAGACCGGAATCACTCAAGTCACTTGTTTTTTAGCCTAACTACCACCTCCTTTAGGATTTTTGGTAAGACAAGGCTGAGAGCAATGAATTCTCTCAGTCAGTTTAAAAAAAAAAAAAAAACTATATGGACATTTTTATTGAAAGTGCACCTATTGGGTTAAAATTGTAATGTGGCTAGGATACACTACAGCTAAAGAAGTAGATAAATCAGCACACCAAGGAGGAACACCCCCCCCCCCCCCAAACTAAAAGCACAAGCAAAACCCAAATAACTAACAGGTGTGGTGGCTCATGCCACTCTGGGAGGCCAAAGCAGGAAGATCTCTTGAGCTCAGGAGTTTAAGACCAGCCTGAGCATGAGTGAGACCCCATCTTTACTAAAAGTGGAAACACTGTCCAGCCACAAAGGCACATGCCTGTAGTCCCAGCTACTTAAGAGGCCAAGGCAGAAGGACTGCTTGAACCCAGGCATCTGAGGTTGCTGTGAGATAGGCTGATGCCACAGCACTCTAGCCTGGAGCAACAGAGAGAGATTACGTCTCAAACAAACAAAAACCAAACAATCATAATCATTCTCCATTTCTTATGTAACAGCCTAAATAATGATCATAGTTTCAATCTACATGGCATAGTTTAGATTTTAAACTATAATCTAGCTTATTCTGACACCTTGATTTTAGTTCCTCTTAGTAATTGACACAAATTCTTTGAAGCTTATAGGGCTGCTATGAATGCCCATTTGTAAACCCTCCTTTGTTTAAGCCCCAACACATGTAAGTACACATGAGAGGTATTTGTTCCTGACTTCCCTCCTAGGCTTTGCCCACCTTTATGATGGTTCCTACTTTATCCATGAAGCAATGTTTGCAATTTTAGAAACACACTAGGCTCTTTCAGAATTTGCTGTCACAGTCCAGGAATGACCTAAAAACCTTGGTAAAGACTGACCCGTTCTTTTTTTTTTTTTTTTGCAGTTTTTGGCCAGGGCTGGGTTTGGACCCGCCACCTCTGGCATACGGCATCAGCGCCATATTCCTTTGAGCAACAGGTGCTGCCCCCCCTACCTTTTTTTGAGACAGAGCCTCAAGCTGTCGCTGTGGGTAGAGTGCCGTGGCATCACAGCTCAGCAACCTCCAACTCCTGGGCTCAAGTGATTCTCCTGCCTCAGCCTCCCAGGCATGGGTCACAATGCCTGGCTATTTTCTGGTTGCAGCTGGCATTGTTTGGCGGGCCCAGGCAGGATTTGAACCTGCCAGGTCAGGTGTATGTGGCTGGTACCTTAGCCACTTTAGCCACAGGTGCCGAGCTAAGACTGACCCATTCTTAAAGACTCTGACCATGAATTCAAATTCACGATGAGAGCACTTCATGCCCTGCCATAGCCCCCACTCCACTGCTTATATATCCATGTACCATGATGCCTAGCTATCTTATTCTAGTAAAATTCTATCAAGAATTTTAATGCCAAGGACCACCTAATATTATCCATCGACACTGTTCCCTCACACAGTAAATGCTTAGATAACTGACTGATAAACTGGGAGAAAAAATTAAGTAGGAAAAAAAATAATAAAGGTCCAGGTTAAATGGGAAACTCTAAGACCAAGAAATGAAGCGAAGGTGAATGGAACACAAGGAAATCAAAGTTGAAACTTAATTCAATGACCCTTCACCATGAAACTAAACAAGCATACAAAAACATATATTTTCTTTTCTATAAACGCATGTGGAAAGTGGTTCCCAACCCAGTCCCACTGCATTAATTCCTATACCTGTTAATTGTTTCTAAATAAAAAGGATGTTGCTGCTATTCTTACCTGTAGTTGCTAAATAGAACAAGATTGCCTGGACAAGGCATTATCATGCTAGTTACAAATAAAGGTCCTTTCCAGGGCCAAGAAATGGGATTTTTAGGAGACCCCACTGAGCTGGAGGCAAGCAGCCAAAAGTCAAACTAAACAAGCCATCTGCAGTAGTCATAATCATGCTACATGAATGAGGTGACTCAGCTAAGCATATACAGGAATTAGGGGACAGGAAACCTATAAAATTTCCAAGTCTAAGCTCTCACCAGTCTGATGAACACAAATATCTGCCTGGATAGTCATTATCACTCTAGTCTGGAGGCAGATAGGAAGCAGGGAAATGACAGGACAAGAAAGAGACCTCTCTGTCCCTCAGAAAACTCTGACCAGGGAGGGTCACACTCCAGGTTTAGGGTGGGTGATGGGGCTCCAAAGATCCTGACAAGGAGCCCTGGGTTGGGGCATGCCTGGTCTTGAGCATTAGAAAGCCCGTTCACACCCTCCCCAATCCTCCTACTGGATTGCTTTCTAGACCCTCAGCTCCTACTCAGTAGGACGCTTAGCAAATGCCCAGAAGCCATCCAGGCAGGCAGGATCCCTGTTGGCAGCAAGGAATTGTCCTTTCTCCACACTTTGAAGACAGAAGTCAGCCTCACGCATGGCCTGAGCAAGCCCTGCTCTAAGGTGCTACTGGCACAGCTGGCACTCAAAGGCAAGACGCTCACTGAGGTGGGAACAGGTGAAACAGTGCAAATACTTGAGATTCTGTAAGTCATAACGGAAGGGGCTGTGCCTATGCAGACTGGCCGCTATGCAATTAACTATGTACTTGTCACAGAACTCCACACAGCTCTCAGTACAGTCCTTGCTGTAGGACCGTTTTCCTCTTCTGTGGACACTGCTGCCTTCTTTTGTCTCATGAATTGGTCCTCAGTCTGAAAGAAAACTCATCCAACCTCACCATTACTGTAGGTGCCGAGATTACAGACCCACAGGGGCTAGAAGGGCCACAAGATGTGGCCTCTGTACATAATACCCAGAATTACCTGTTTCTTGCTGCCACGAACTACTTCTTCAGATTCCTCCTGTTCCTCCCTCCACCTCTATTTAGTTTCTGGTCAGTCTCTTCTAGAGGCTCTTGATCTCTTGCTGCCTTCTGGGACTTTTCTCCCTCCACGTTGGCTGATACCGGGAGCACTGATTCTGTCTGCCTTGATCTGAGAGTATCTTTATTGGTCCTTGTATTTGAAAAGCAGCTTTGCTAAATGCAAGACTCTTAGATGTCAGGTCCCTCCCCAAACCATAGCACTTTGTATATGCTGTCCTATTGCCACCTTCTGGCCTCCGGTGTCCTGAAGAGAAGTGAGCTGTAAATTTTTACTGTTATTTCCCTGTGCATGAGGAGTCATTTTTCTCTTGCTACCTTCAAGATTTTCTACATGTCTGTGATGTATCTGACTCTGGGTCTCTCTGTATTTATCTCACCTGACTTTTTTGAGCTTCTCAGACATGCAGGTTATTGTCCTCAAATGGGGAAAAGGAAATTTCGAAGATTTCAGTGATAATGTCTTTTTCTGCCCCTTTTTCTTTTACCTTCATTCTTCATATTCCCATTACATGTATGTTGGTGTGCATAATGGTGCACACTTCTTCCCAGAGATTCAGTTCATTTTTCTTTTTCTTCTTCAGGATTGTGTATCTTTAGTGATTTACCCTTTTAGTTCACTGACTCTTCTACCAGCTCAAATCGACTACTGAGCCCCTCTGATGAATTTTACATTTTGGTTATTATACTTTTCCAGCCCAGAATATTTTTTTTCAATCTGTTTATTGTATGACAGCCCTAACTTCAGTTTAAGTGCTGTTTTAATTTTATTACTAGATTCCATAACCCTACAATTGATAAATTTGATACCATTTTAGGTATTTAGTGAGATACTTAGAAATACTAAGAAAAAAAATCAGTATTCAAAGGGTTAATTTTGTTAATAATAAATTATTTTATCATCTTCTTCAGTTCAAAATCCAGCTTTGAACCCGAGGAAGGCTTTCAATTCATCTTAATTAAATGATGGTCCTTTAACCAGTAGCAGTTTGATTACCAATTACTCAGAGGATCTCCTTGTGAATGCCTCCTTGTTTATTAATATTTGCATCTCCCACTTGGCTGTCTTCATAGACAAAAAAGAATCATGTGCAGACATGATCGATATTTGGGACAACCCATATCTCTCCATGTTTGTGCAGGTCAGGTGAGGTGATCACTTCACATAAGGCTATGCATTTTAAGTTACGGCTTTGCAGAAACTGGGACTGCTGTCCTTTTTCCTGTGACTGTGATGAATTGCTGCTTTTACTGCTTGAAGCTGGCTCATCCTTGGCTGATACCTTCTGCTTCTTGTTCATCCCTGAGTAACCAAATGATATGCTTGACATTGGACTAAGATAGATTCCACCTCCATACATTACACCATGGAGTTGCAGTCGTGTATTAGAAGCATCCTATTTCTCAGGATGGAGTGCCAATTTTCAATGTGAGAGCCATGAAATGCGAAGGTGCTTCCAAAGAGTTTTTTAGCAGCTCTAAAATTGGATTCTTTGGCTGGTGGACTGCTAAGAAGGAACTGATGGGGAGTGGGCATGAACTTCAATTGCCTATTAACTGGCAGTTTCACAATATGTGACCTATTACTTGATATGACCCATTGCAGTAGGGGATGAGCAAAGGAGTCCTGTTTATCCATCTGCTTCTTGATTTCCAGATATGGTGCTTGTGTCATTTCTCTGATAGAAGTTATGCTATCCAGTGCTTTCATCACTCGATCATAGTTTCTTTTTCCTGGGGTTGAAGGCCAGCATCTGAGGGTTGTTAGGGTCCACCACAGAGGGATATGGCTCGAAAATGACTTTTCTAGGAGATTCCAATGCAGACCTACACATTTCATCAGCAGCTTCATTCATTATTCCCAGAGTTGGAAAGCAAATACACACAGCTCCCGTTCACACACAGTAGGCCTCACCATGGGGCCATTCTGAAACACATGTGGCTCATCACAAACCATGCAGTGCTCATTCAATACAGGAATCCACTGTTCAGCAAACTCAATTATCTGTACTAGGAAGCCACGGTCCCGTATTGGAATGTATTTTGCACCATTTGGAGCAGGATGGGAAGATGAAGATGAAGATGGTGTTAAGGTACCAATAAGCCCTGAGGTAAGAGAGCCTCCTGCCCTCCACAGTAGGTTCCTTAAAAAGCTCAGTTTTGGATGACTTAGGGGCACTGGAGTAGGACTTGTTGAGCAATTTGTGATTTTTCAGTCCATATAATTCTTCCATTCTGAGATTACTGGAGTAAGAACTGCTTAACAGTTTGTGGGGCTTGAGGCTGGTGTGCTCACAGCGTGGATCTCCAGAACAAGATGGAGTCAATAGTTGATGGGACTTCAAAGTGAGGAAGTTCTCTTGCTTAACAGCCACAGAGCAGGAACGGTTCAAGAGTTTGTGTGATTTAATTGTTGTCATCGCCTGCTCAGCCCTGGGATCACTGGACAGGGAATGACCAAAAGTCCCGTGTGACTTGGTGGGGCACACGTCGTCCCTCTTGACCGTGCTGGAGCAAGTCCTCCGTAGCAGCTTGTGCGTTCTGGAGATTCCATCTTGCTCAGATTTCAGTTTCGATTTACTTTTACCACAACCCGGGGGAGGATAACTTGGCGACCTGCGCAAAGTAGAAAATAAGTGCAGGGAGACTTCACTTTCTTCTCTGACAACTTACTGTGCAGGCAATTGGATTTTTCTTTGCTGTTTCCACTGCTGTGTAACAAACGTCTGCATGATTTTTTTTAGCTGATGTCCCAATCCAAACAGTTCTTTTGCGGAAATCTGAAAGACATCAACAGTGGGCACTGGGCCGTTTAAATACTGTGTAAGTGAACAGTGCAGTGGAACAATGATAGGCTCTGTTCGAATTACTTCCCAAGCCACGGCAATCTCCTCATCAAGAAAGCTAACATCAATATGCAGATCAATATCTACATCATCAATGGCTCCATATTCTCTGAGAGAAACTGCTTGTGGCCCGTATCTCTCACTGCAGACAAATCAGCTTCTAGCTGTGGGTGCTTGTGTAGTTCCCCGTCGTAGTTCACCTGTCCTCCATAATAAAATTCTTCAGAATCATTATCACCTTCAGAATCTTCTTCCACTCTGTTGCTATTTTATGAACAATTGTGAGAATTGGCTCTGTAGTAACTAGTACATCTTCATCATTTTCTGAACTTGACACATGTATTATCTAGGTATTATCTAGGTAATCTTCAGATACATGTACTGAGTAAGACACACTTTTGGGGCAGCCGACGTAGGTAAAAGTAAAGGTGGAGTCTGAGTATCTGAAATCTGCAAACAGGCAGTCCTTCTCGGCTCTGGACCTCTGGACTTCTGGATCACGATGTCGATATCCTTCTGAATTAGCTCTTGCCTTGAACACATCCCCATTAAATAAATCCCTCTGGCGGAGGCAAGGGCTGAAGGGGAAGTGGTTTCAAGTATTCCCAGGTAGGAGAGGAGGTGGAGGGTGGGGGTGGGGGTGGGGGAAGGTCAGCTTTGCATTCCCAGATGTGACCGCCCAGCTGCTGCTGGATTCTAGTTCCTTCCCTTCTGACAATGGATGGTGATGACACCAAGTCTCACTTTCTCCCTCCCCAGCCCGGAACAAAGGCTGTGAGAGTGCTGGAGATGGGCAGAGAGCAATCACCGGCAGGGTGGAGGGCAGGGTGGAGGGCGCAGGCGAGGGGCGAGCCCCGCGCGCACTCAAGCCCAGAATTTCATGGCGTCTTTTTACCTTTTTTTTTTTTTTTTTTTTTTTGCCATTTTTGGCTGGGAATGGGTTTGAACCCACCACCTCCGACATATGGGACTGTGGCGCTACTCTGTTGAGCCACAGGCACAGCCCTACATGGGGTCTTTTTATCAAAAAATAATTTTTCTCTACTTATATTTTCTATTTACTAGATTAGACACTGTCATCATATTTTAATTCTTTAGACATTGTTTCCTTCAGCCCTATGGGCATATTTGTAATTCAGGTCTTTGTGTTCAAGACTTTTACCATCTGGGCCCCTTCAAAGGCAATTTATCAGTCCATAGGTCACATCTGGTTGTGTTTGTATTTCCCATTTTCTGTCAAAAATCTGGACATTTTGGATACCCTGCAGCAACTTAGATACTGATTCCTTTCCCCATTCCCAGTTAGTACCATTTGCTTGGTTATTTGTTTAGTAACAGGGCTGACCTCCTTTTTTTTTTTTTTTTTTTTTTTTTAGACAGAGTTTCACTGTATCACCCTCAGTAAAGTGCCATGGTGTCACAAACTCATAGCAACCTCAAACTCTTAGACTTAAGCAATTCTCTTGCCTCAGCCTCCCAAGTGACTGGGACCACAGGCGCCCGCCACAACACCCAGATATTTTGTGGTTGTTGTTGCAGTTGTCATTGTTGTTTTTGGCAGGCCCGGGCCAGGTTCGAATAGCCTTGGTGTATGCGGCTGGCACCCTACCCACTGAGCTATGGGCGTCCCTTAGTTTATTTTCATCACATGCTTCGCATTTCGTTTGTTAGTTGGCATTTTCCTATCAGTATAATTCACATTTTATCCAATACGTTCAATTATTTTCATTATTTGACTCAGTTGCGGCCAGTGACAGATAACTCCTGAATCCTTTTGATTTGTCAGTATACTTCTTTGAGCACCTTCTTACTTCCTGGGATAAGATATTCAAGGACCATCTTCTACTTTCCCTGCTTCAGCCCTATAAATAGCTATTTCTCCAGGGAGGCATAAAATGTTTATGAAATGGATAATAGTAGCTTATTTTTTTTTTTAAATCATGAAGAACCCACACAGACTTAAAAGTATTTCACAGCTAATGTATATAAATGATAGCTACTGAAAGTCTAGCCCAGGATCTGCATTCTAACACAGCATTGTTGGTGATAAAATTCATGAAGAAATTATTTCTGGAAAGTATTCCTAAAAACTACCAGTACTATATGAAAGAGACTGGAAGGAAATAATAAAGTATGTGGGTTGTTACGTAACTTTTGAGATATACAAAAATCAAGAAACATAAAATCTGCTTAGACAGAAACAAATGAAGCCCTCTCAGCCCTCGATAAACTGAGCAAACTGAAACCTTCCTGAGTTAATCAGAAAACATGCTGTCGACTGTGTTTCTTGGAAGTGAAATAATGGACCATAACACAATGTCTCAAAATTTTTGTAGTGACCACTCAGCAGTTAATAAAAATAACGCAAAAATGTAACCTACAATGAAGATAAGTCATCCAACTCTATCCAGAAACAAGGAAAAAAATGATAAATTTTCAGTAAGTGTTCAAGTTAGGACAATGACTATTCCCTACCGACGAGCTAAAACTTGAGTAAAAATTGAAAGATGATTTATACTTTGTTCTACGTGTATGAAAAACTTTTAAAAATGATTTGGGGGCGGCACCTGTGGCTCAGTAAGTAGGACGCCAGACCCATATACCATGGGTGGCGGGTTTGAACCCGGCCCCAGAAAAACTGCAACAAAAAATAGCCAGGCCTTGTGGTGGGTGCCTATAGTCCCAGCTATTCGGGAGGCTGAGGCAAGAGAATTGCCTAAGCCCAAGAGCTGGAGGTTGCTGTGAGTTGTGACACCACAGCACTCTACCGAGAGCAACACAGTGAGACTCTGCCTCTTAAAAAAAAAAAAGAGTGATTTGGTAAGCACTAATGAAGATACTTACAACATAAACACTACAGAGAATTTTAATTAAGTTCACACCTTGATCTAAAAAACATATGTAGGAGGTAGAATTAGCTAACTATGCTACTGAGGATATGCTTTTTTTTCTCTAAAAGCTAAAGATTCTAGTGAAGATGAAATATGGGCGGGACATATAATACTGGTAAAATGATTATCAGAAATTAAGAATCAGTGAACTGTGGAAACCTAATGTTATTCTGATGATAATACGTCTCATACTTAATGGGATTCATGCAATATTTTTATTATAGAGAGGCAAAAACAATACTTTCCTTTAGAATTGCAAATTTAGAAATGTTGGCAGATAACATTGACATAGAAGTGATTTAAAGTTATGAAGTTTTTTAAAACAGAATTTTACTAACTTTAAAAATTCCCCCACCATACTTTAGTATCTACAAACTAATCAGTATCAAAACAGTATTGTAATTAAAATTGGAGGAAAAGATATCAAGGTTAGAACAAACGGAAGGCATGTTAATGAGGAAAACATTAATAGCAAAAGATCAAGTGCTTACAATGTGCCAGGCCTTGCTCTAGAACAGTGGTTCTCAACCTTCCTAATGCCGAGAGCCTTTAATACAGTTCCTGTGTGTCACGATCCACAGGTTGAGAACCGCTGCTCTAGAATAACTTGCTCAAGGTCATAACAGCTAATCTCTTAGCTTATAGATATACAGACAATTTAAGGAGACAAACTGAAAAATATAAATGTTCTCCTGACAGGAAATTGAGATGAGGCAGTAACTCATGTAGAATTTGGCTAATATGGAGCAGAAAGCTCTAGCGAGATTGAACTGCACATGTATCATTTCCTAAGCACTGACACAGCTCCCAGCCTCTGTAATTAACCACCACACATAAATGAGGTAAATAAAAATTAGCAGTGAAGCATATATGATTTGTATATGGCTCTATTTTGGAGGAAGGCCTGTACTGACAACTATGACAACTTTGTACCACAAAGGAAGAGACGACATCAAAACAAAATGTTAAAGTGAACCCAAATGTTTGGGAATACTACATATAAACCTCTTATTTCTCTCATTAGTTTTGGTGGCCTTTCGTAAAGAATGTAAGTCCCATAGTCGTTTGGGTGTACTACATACAAACCTTATCTCTCTCACTGATTTTGGTTGTCTTCGGTAAAGAAAGTAAATCAAATGGTTATATGCCTATGCTGCCTTACGTCTATCATGCTGTTTAGAAGGAACTTGGGACTGAAATGATTTAACATCACTGTCTGATGCTTAAACTGGTTGTGTAGCTCTATAGCAGAGGTGTTCAACCTGTAGGTTGCACCCCCTTTGAGGGTCAAATAACCCTTTCATAGGGGTCGCTTAAGACCATCCTGCATATCAGATATTTACATTACGATTCGTAACAGCAGCAAAATTTCAGCTACGAAATAGCAACAAAAATAATTTTATGGTTGGGGGGTCAACACAACATGAAGAACTGTATTAAAGGGTCACAGCATTAGGAAGGTTGAGAACCACTGCTCTATATATGGACTATTGCCTAGAAGGATTCCACTGGCCCCAAATCAGTAAGGGTGTACCTGAAAAGTTACTTAATTTTTATTTGAATTTTATTTGGGGATATATACAAGTGTTAAGCAAAAACCTCAATCTATAAGCATCCTCTTATCCTCTTTTTTTTTTTTTTTTTGTGGTTTTTAGCTGGGGCTGGGTTTGAACCAGCCTCCTACCCCTTTGAACCACAGGTGCCACCCAAGCATCCTCATTTTTAACATACACTATTAGCCACTGCAGATCCTACTATAACATGTTAAATGAGTGGTATGCTGAGTAACCACATATTCAAGAGTAATATAAAATTTTCTTATTTATGATTCTGAGAACAAATTTGAGCCTACAAAGGCATCTGTTTTCTCTTTGGAGAAATGGCTATGAATTTGGCATAAAGCAGAGACAGAATTAAGTACTAAGAAGCCATATACACTCTAGTACACAGACTCTGAAACAAAAGTCAGAGGGCAAAAGAGTACTAAATATAAGCACTTAAAATCAGTCTGTTGAAATCCCAGGAAACTTGATCCTAACATGTTCAAACAGTTTCAATAGAAACATGTAGATTGTAGCCTCCCATCTCTACTCTTATGAATTTTTAATTCATAATGTCTGAAGCATTATAAAACATGCGCTTCAAATTATAAGAGAACTCTATAAGAGAACTATAATATATTCAAGAACAGATTTACACAAAATGAGTTTTCCTGAAAAGCTAAAGGTGGTGGTTAAGGAAATAAAGGTTGAAAATAAGTCAAGTACATACCTAATAAGGCATGTGTAACACCTGCTGTAGTACAGGAAGGCAGAGCTCCCCAGGCAGGGAAGAAAAATATTTTTAACAAGAAGAGTGGGGAAGGCAAGCACTTAAGAACCTTGAAATGTTGGCCTGCAGTTTAGGTTGTAAAAGATTTGGGAGTAAAAGTGGATCATAAACCCATAAAAGGAACACAATTTGTAAAACAACCAATTATCCTGTATCTTTAAGAAAAAAAAAAAAAGTCAGTATTATTTTCCACACTGCATTTTAGCTTATAATACATACCTCTAGCATACAGTCTCATGCCTTCCATGTAAGTTGCAAGGTTTTCTGCTACCAAAGTAACTAGGGCATGATTGTGCTGAAGTTGATTGATTAAGTCATGGCGATAAAATACATGAGGACTGCGCTGAGTTTGACTGAAACGAGAAGAACTTAACAATATAATTAGGCAATTAAACTCTGTTGTAATCAAGAGTTTACACTATCTAAATTCCTAGCCACTAATTTAAAAACTGAAAATTTTATTTGTCCATTTAATTACAATATCAACAAACTTAAAAGAAAGTAATTCCTCTAAAAATAATCCAATTTGCTCCATTATTCTTATTTTACATGAAAAGCATGCATCAGTATTCTCCAACTTCATCAGATAGGAGTCTACTTCAATGACTAATTTCTACTCCTACACTCTAATATTCCAGAAGACTCATATTAGGTTACATAATTATTTCAAGAATTATAAAACAGAAATATTCTTTGCAAAACTATCATCATAAAATTTATGCTATAATTGTAGTGAGAAATTTAACCAAAGAAAATGCCTTTGGTTAGATTTTATTTATTAGCAATTCAGAGACTAATCTAGGTATTTGGTTTATGGCCTTATAAGCCAAGTTTGCCCATAGGTGTCAACAAAAAGACATCTAGTTCCTTTCCAATCTGTTTTGCTACAGTCATTAAAGGCAATCAATTTTCATAGTCACTATTTTAATGGAGATGGGGCCATTGTTCCTTGGGACAGCATGTGAACTACTTGAGAAAGGTCAAAAGGCATACATACAGTGGGACAAACATACTCAAAATAAGCCCCTGAAATAAAATATTACTGTTAATAAGACATATGTCTGAATTTTTTCCCAATGTTTATAGTTTCTCTAATTTCATATTTTCCCCCCCTTCGGGGAGGGGGGAGAATGAGACAAAGTTCAACTGCTAAAATCAAAACATACATATGATCTTTTCTACTTCTATCTTAGGCATAATCATAGCAATCTACAGCAGTAAAGGTTCTTGGCAATCACTGAATATTATACATAAGGAAAACATAATTCTTTTTAACAGAATCTTTACAAGATTAAACAACTGGTTTGACACAAGGTTTATACCTACAAATCCTGACTCCACTGTGAGTAACATTCTTTCTACTATACCTTGCTCTCTTTCTCTCCACATTACTTTTCCTTTTCATGTTATCAGTTGAAACTCTATTACCAGAAAATACAAATTATTTCAGTAACCAGAATTTGGCATCTAAGATAGTATATTTAAAGATAACTATTAAAAACAAGGAAGGAATAAAGATAACTATTAAAAAGAAATTTAGTTAAAAAAACATTTTAAAAATATTTTAAAACTATCTTGTCATCTTTCATCATTTAAACACCCTTGCAATATCTTTAAAATTAACTTTAAAATTAATCATTAAAATAGAATAACATTTTGAAAACTATTCCGTAGTATGTTTCAAAGTTAGTAAAGCAGAAAAAATTAAATGAAATAAAGAATGAGATTAATTTCCTTACATACTTGCTGAAAATATAATTATGCAATAATTCTGAACGAAGAACTCAAAGACAATATTACCATCTTGTTTCTGATACATATTACTTGTGATTTGCTTCCTTATCAACAAAACAAAGGAGGTAGATATAATAGATTTTTCTTTTCCAAATAAACTCTTCCTAGCTGTTTTCTCTTGATACATACTACTTGCGACTTACTTCCTTATCAGTAAAACAAAGGAGGTAGATATAGATTCTTTTCTTCCAAATAAACCCTTCCTAGCTCAGCTGTATTTTCACCCCACTAACTTTCATGATCTGTTTTTACAAATTGACATGCTATTTCTTTTCAATAAAATATATTTTAAAATGTTGAAATTTATGTCTTACCTCAAATTTTGAGGTGCTTCACCAAACAAACTACAAATTTCTCTAATCTGTTTCAGTGCAGGAATAACCCATTTGTCATTTGTGCGAAGTTCTTCTATAAAGCGATCTATCCACTGGATCTTTTGTGTGTCACGGTCCTTAAACATACAATTTCAATGTTTTATATACATACTCAGGAGACTTCTTACCTTCAAATTACTTTCAAAATTATAAAAGATTTATCTTAAGATTAGCATCACAAACATTGTGCTATAATTGTAGTAAAGAGTTTTAACTTTTTTTTAAAAAGCTTTAAATACATTTTGATTTCATATTTACTACTTAAACTCCAAAAAGCCAAGTACTATACCAAAAACTCAGTATTACACGGACTTAACTGTATCTATACAAAAGTCTAGGTCCTACATATTAGGCACACTAAAAGTTTGATTTTAAGTCTGTCAGAAGGTAAAGATTGAGTTTTAGCCAATGTTTTTAAGAGATTCCACCGTATTGTAAAAGCTGTAATATGTAGCACTTCAATTGTTACACTGAAAATTTATATTATACCAAGAAAATAATGGTTTGGCAACTAAGTTTAAACACAATCAACAAAATCAAAATAAAGACATATCCACATAACTACAAGGTGAGAAAAGGAACAGATACAGGCATAAGCAGTTAAAAATTAACACTGTTATCGGCTTGGCACTTGTAGCTCAGCGGCTCAGGCGCCAGCCACATAAACCAGAGCTGGTGGGTTTGAATCCAACCACGGCCTGCCAGACAACAATGACAACCCCAACCAAAAAATAGCCGGACATTGTGGCAGGTCCCTGTAGTCCCAGCTACTTGGGAGGCTGAGGCAAGAGAACTGCTTAAGCCCAAGAGTTTGAGGTTGCTGTGAGCTGTGATGCCATGGCACTCTACCAAGGGCTACATAGTGAGACTCTGTCTTAAAAAGAAAAGGGGAAAAAAAAAAAAAAAATACATACATATATATAATATGCCAGGCACTGATACTAATAGCTAATTAAAAGAGAAGTTATTAGTTAAATCCTTGATAGCAAATATACTGCTTTGATTCAACATTTCTCATAAGGCCTCTAGGTTTAATGAAATAATTTGAACCCAAGGCCATTAGTACTATTTAATAAGCTAAATACTTAACTGTCACAAGCCAGCACAGTCAAACTGAGTAGTATCTACATTACATACACCTACTTGAGCTTCTTTTCTTAGCCTTTCCCTTAGTAAGAGTTCCTCAGTGTAGCAATTAGTTTTATTTAACAAGTGAGAAATTACACAGTGATGGTCATTTTACCATTTTAGAAAATGTGCATGTCACAAGTTAAAATGCAGGAAAGTTGTGCCATTTGCTCACTGTGAAGGCCCTACATATTTTAGGAATTAGGAAATTCTATTTTTATTAACTTCTTTGTGAGTAAAAAAACTTCATTTCTCTTACCTCTGAAGTCCCTCAATTAGCTTTAATATTTTATGGTCTATTTGCAACCGGTACTTCAGAGCCATATATTAAAAACAATACAACTATATAACCTGCTTACTGTCTTTCTCTAAGGTGTCTAAAATACTTTTCAGACAATTCACAAAACCTTGATATAGAGACCGAAGTATAGGAAACAAGACTTACATGAACAAAGTCAGTCAATTCTTAAAAAATCATTCGAAAAATAAACTGCAACTATCCTGTAACTGAGCCATTCTAACTGTGAAGGACACCGGTCACAAAAATTGAGCAAAGTAGCACACCCTTACCTGGGAACAACTATAATCTAGAATTTTTATATGGGCACTGAGAGCCAGGTCCATGATATCTACAGGCACATCATCACTGTGGGCCAGATTCCACAGAAGGTTCAACACTTTGTGTGCCATCACACCATCCTTATCATCTTCTGCAAGACGACGTATCAGCTCAAGTAGTTTTTCTCGTTGCTTTTTACTTGCATTTGTCCAACTGGCCTAGAAAAAAAAATTAAAGGACATGAAAACAACACATATTTAGTCATCACTTCTGGAGTGTCACAAGATTAACTATCTTCAATTCGTCAGAAAAACAATGTAGGCAAGCACAGAATTGTTCAAGTTACATTTGAAAGATAACAGTACTTAGAAGGTAGAATTAAACTCAAAGAAAAAAAGAAAAGCTTCCATTTACAGTTTAAATACCTTCGACCACCAGGGTTTCTCAACCTCAGTTATCACATTTTAGGCTGGAAACTTCTTCGTTGTGGGAGCTGTCCTATGTATTACAGGATATTTAACAGCATCCCTGGACTCTATCTAGAATCCAGTAGCAACACCTTCCCCTAGCTGTGAAAACCAAAAATGTCTCTGGACATTGTCAAGTATTTCAGAGGGGGCAGAATCATCCCTCATTGATATGCCTGAGATTCAGTCTTATTTGTGAGTTAAGCTGATTGTATAGCAATGTGTATTATGCATTTCAAACAGAGTCTGTGACAAAAACTACATTATTAAGAAAATGTAGTTTAATACAAGAAAAATAAAAATCTCTAACTTAAATAGAAATACATACTGTTGCTTTGATTTAAACAGCGGTTCTGAACCTGTGGGTCGCGACCCACTGGAACTGTATTAAAGGGTTGCAGCATTAGGAAGGTTGAAAACCACTGATTTAGAAGAAGATACTCACTTAAAACTATAAATTTAGAGAAAAACCAACAAACCTCTAAAGTGGTATTTTAGTACAACATGGTTATCACAACTTAGGGTGTATTACTGGTGGCATTTAGTGGATAGAGGATAGGGATGTTGTTACACAGGATAGGAAAAGCTTTATGTATAAAGTTTCTGGTATGGTTTAAATGCCCCTCCAAAACTTCTGTTGAAATTTAACTGTTGCGTGACCATATTAAGAAAGAGTCAATTAGGTCATGAGGGCTTGCCCTCATGAACAGAATAATGGCATTATTGGAGTGGGCTCCTGACAAAAGGAAAAATTTGGGCCCACTTCTGTCTCACGTGAGTGCTTCCCCACCATGTGATACCTTTCACCATGGAATGACCCTTGCCAGATGCCGGTGCCATGCTTGGGGACTTCCCAGCCTCTAAAACCATGAATCAAACAAACTTCTGGTCTTTATAAATTACCCAATCTGTGGTATTCTGTTATAACAGCAGAAAACGGACTAACACAGTAGTTAATCAATGTTTACTGGAAAATATGCTGAAATAAACCTTATGTCAAACAGTAGAAGAATGATTATGTTAATTAGAGAAGATCCTTTCAATGGAATTATTACACAGACATTTACAATGATAAATAGGGGCTGTCATCGAAGACCTGAATGCATGTTTCTAATTAATCCCAACCCGTTCAAAGTAGCAAAAGGAATTGGGGGGGGGGGGGGGAAAACCGGTTTTATAACCATTTTTTATTTTAAAAACCAAACACCCCCTTTTATTAAAACACGACATTTGAAGGAAAGGAAAATGATAAAAACACAAAAGAATTGACACAGTAGTTAAAAGCC